>JAKUCM010008488.1:0-19333 GCA_023374145.1 Lepidium sativum
GAGAGAGAGAGAGAAAACCAATAGACTTCATATAAAATCAGATTTATTTTGTTGTTTTTTTTACAAAAATGAAGATAGAAAAATTAAGAGACTTGGTTAATGCACACACATAAAGAAGATGACTTTCAGATCTCCTAATCTATGTTTATGACTATAAAGAACATATATCATCATTACAACTTTGGAAGACAATACTCAACTCTTTATAATGCACAACAAATTCCGAAAACAAAAGTTAGAGATTTATCTTAGTTTACCTTAGATGATTGATCAAGGTCTTAATAAATTTTTCATCCAAAGTTGGAGAAAATTTTCAAGCAATAGATTCATCTTCTTCAGGAACTAAAAAGCGTTGGGATTTGACCATGGTCAACAAAATCAATCTTGCTTAGCCTTAGACAACATAAGCCCTTTTCTGGTAACTCCTCTGGTTTTTGAGTCTATATTAGACCCTTTTTATTCTCTGCATTCTTCAAAAACAAATGATGTATTTCTGCTAAAAGATCATACCTGAATAGTTAAGCCGAGATCAAGAATTCCAATTTTTTAGTCGATCTCGAAATGCTTCAAGCCCTTTTCTTGAAAGGTAGCTAAACTGATGCACGTCTAAATCAATCTCAAAGTAGTTAGGACCCTGGAAATAAACAAAGATAGCCCCAAACCGGTCACATTGAGTAGGCAACCAAAATAGTCTTTTATTGCTTGTGTTAGATGGTGACATATCCCAATATATATGATCTAAGGATTGATCAATTTATTGTCAATTGGTTTTGAGTTGGAAGCCCATAATTTATCAGGAAATGAGTTTGAATGTTAGATTGAGTACCTTAAAGAGGTTGTAAATTGAGGGGCGTGAAAGCACCGATTTTTCATTATAAACTTTTATAAGCTTCTTCTCAGTAGAGCTAATATTGAGCTCTTCTGAGTTGACTAATCCTGCTATGATTTTAAGCCTTTCCAGAAACGCAACAATGTTGTCTTTGTAAACCCTTTAACTTTCTCCATCTCATCTTCCGCTAGTTTCTATAGAAGATATAGATATTCATGATCTTCTTCACAAGCATAATATGGTTGATGCCAAGCCCGTTTCAACTCCATTACCGACTTCCCCAAAGCTTACTCTCTTCGATGATTCTCCACCTGCTGATGCATCTCTTTATCGTTCTGTGGTTGGGAGTCTCCAATACCTCGCGTTTACACGCCCCAACATAGCCTACACTGTTAACTGCCCTCTCTCAATTCATGCATAAATCTACCCACAACCATTGGGATGCAGTGAAACGGGTCCTTCGCTACTTGGCAGGTACTCCATCCCACGTATTATGTTCAACAAAACATCTTCTCTATCTCTTCATGCTTTCTCTGACGCCGATTAGGCGGGTGATACAGATGACTACATCTCTACAAATGGTCACTTGGTCTATTATGGTCGAAATCCGGTGTCATGGTCTTCTAAGAAACAGCGAGGTATCTCTCGTTCGTCTACCGAAGCCGAATATCGTTCCGTTTGCCTAATACTGCTGCAGAGATTCGGTGGCTATGTTCGTTACTTACTGAGCTTCACATCGATCTTCACAATGCACCTGTGGTCTACTGTGACAACATTGGTGCTACTTATCTTTGTGCTAATCCGGTATTTCATTCCCGCATGAAAGATATTGCTTTGGATTATCACTTTGTTCGTGATCAGATTCAGGCAGGGATGTTACGAGTTTCTCATGTCTCCACTAATGATCAGCTGGCTGATACATTCAGGAAGCCACTACCCAGAACTCGATTTCAGCAAGCTTGCCTCAAGATTGGAGTTTTTACGAGCCCTCCATCTTGTGGGGGCGTATAGGAGTTATAGATATATATTAGGGATCTAATTGTAATTTGTCTTAACCTAGAATTCTCTACATGTTGTATAAATACTTTGTACCCTCTTTCTAATGTAATTAACGCTTCAATCATTCACAGTTTCTGCAACAAACCGTGATCATCATGTAAGCATCAAAAATATGCACAAGAAAGTATCTTTTACTAACCTTGATACTGTGGAGAGATTTCGTTTTCAAAATTTTCACATAGTTTAAAGTAAAGTACAATGCTCATGCCTTCTCCATTACTATGATCACCAAGAAACATTGCTGCTGGATAAGTAGGCAACTACAAAATGCCAGATTTCATTATTTGGAAACACATCTTTTGATCCAAAGGAATCATCATCTTCAACAGTTTTTACCTGAATGTTAACAATCAGAAATGCAGGGAGATTTACCTCCGCTTTGATGTCTGGAAGTTCAATGTGTTGAGCTATATGATCAACCTTCTTTGGACACACAAACAAGTCAACACCAATTGGAGTGTAAGGACATTGAATTGGAGCCAGTGATTTCCGTTTATCTCTGTAAAATTCATCATCCTTCAACACTTTACATCTACTCTTAACCACTTAAAATCAAGAATGCGTAACTAAAAGGAGAGGTTAAAGCAATGTACATGAAGTAAGTTTTGCTACAAGTTTAAAGGTTGAAGGAGATATCTCACACCAACTTGATCTCCTCTTGAAAGAAGCTCCGTAAATCGCAGACTTTAGCTTCTGTGATGTTGGGGAGAGTTTAGAGTCTTGTCGTTGAAGCTAACCATTGGTATCAACTTGCTTAAGTTGGCTTTCAATATTTTCTCTTGAGAGTTGTGGTTTTGTTTCTTCAAACCCTTAAAGCTTTTGTAAGTATGATCCAATAGCTTCTTCTTATCAATTGATCCAGTGCTAACAGATAAACCATTTGGATCTTTGTATAAACGTTTCCTCATAAACTTTTCAGTTTTATCATTGCCTTCAATTTTTAAGTACCTCTCATAATACTCTTCGTAAGTTCCATTCTCATCAACAATGCATGAAGAAGCTTCAAAACTCAACCCCTTGACCATTTGTGATATTATTCATTACACCGTCCTCACACCCAAAACATTATAAACTGAAACACATCCACTACAAGAAATATGGTCCAAAACCGACCACGCTACTGACCGCAAATACGTTGTCGGAAATTTCCGACAACTCCACAACCATAATTGACCGAATTAAAAAAATGAAAAGGAGGTCAGAAATGGTGGGAAGTTTCCGACCACTACCGACCACCAGCGGGTTTCCCACCGTTAATGACCGAACACTACTAGTACTGAGGTCGAAGACCGACCACATTACCGACCGTAGAGACGATGTCCGGAATTTTCGACAACTCCACAATCACAATTGACCGAGTTTTAAAAATTAAAAAGGAGGTCAAAAACGGTGGGAAATTTCCGACCACTTCCTACGACTTGCCGGTTCCCACCGTTTTTGACCGTAAACCGGTGTAAAATAAGCATGTTACGCACATGTACATGTCTTTGTCGCGGAAAAGCAAGTAGGTGAGGTGTATAATTAGGTGTACCCGTCAATAGCCGTCGGAAATGTGCACTATATATAATCGGCAACCTTCTTTCATTTTCACCATCTTCACTTAAAACACAAAAAAAAACATAATGGCAAATATACGGTTTCGTGCATGGATGGATCAAGAAATAAATGATCCAGAAACAGGATGACTTACGTACGAGTACGCGGAAGGACTAAAACAATTTATTGAATTCGCCGGAAATCAAAGGCTGACGCTAGAAACCGGTAAGATGTACTGCCCTTGTACAAAATGTCGTAATATGAGATTTATTACTGTGAAACAAGTATGGGTTCATCTATATAGTAGATGTTTTATTCATGGCTATAAAGTATGGTACTGTCATGGGGAGGACGCATCTATTGTTAACTTTGCTAGTACAAGTGAACATAATGATGTTGGTTTAGGGGTGGAATCAAATGTTAATGAAATAGTTGAACCAATGGGTAATGTGGGTAGTAGTCGTGGACATAGCGAAGGTTGTGTGGGTGGTAGAGGAACTGTAGAGGTGGAGAACAATTGTGGGTTATTTCAAATGGTGAACGATTCATTTAGAGAGAATATCCCAACATTCGAGGAGGGAAGGAATAGAGGTGAAGAACCTAACTTTGAAGCCCAAAGATTCTATGGTATGTTGGAGGCAGCGAAGAAGCCATTATATAGTGGTTGTGACGACAACCTATCTCCGTTATCAACTGCAACTGACTTGATGAATATCAAGACAGATTACAAATTAGCGGAGACATGCGTAGATGCGATAGCTAGTTTATTTAGGAGGAGTCTCCCACAAGATAATATTGCTCCTAGTTCTTACACCGAGGTACAAAAATTGGTTGCAGGCCTTGGATTGCCATATGAAATGATAGATGTTTGTATAGATAACTGTATGATTTATTGGAGGGCGGATTCAAATGCACTGCAATGTCGTTACTGTCGTAAACCTCGGTATGTAGGAAGTAGTGGTAGAGGACGGGTCCCATACAAGCGAATGTGATATTTACCTCTAGAAGATAGGTTGAAGAGGTTATATCAGTCAGAACGTACAACAGCTGCAATGAGATGGCATGGGGAGCATAATTCACATGGGGAGATCGCACACCCATCGGATGCTAAGGCGTGGAAACATTTTCAATCTAAATATCCCGATTTTGCTGGGGAAAATAGGAATGTATATCTCGGGTTAAGTACAGATGGGTTTAGTCCGTTTGGGAAACACGGGAGGCAATATTCAGTATGGCCAGTCATTGTTACACCCTATAATTTACCACCATCGCTGTGTATAAAGTCAGAGTTCTTATTCTTAACAGTCCTTGTTCCTGGACCAGAGCATCCACGAAGATCACTTGATATATTTTTACAGCCACTCATTTACGAGCTTAATCAGTTGTGGGACTCTGGGGTAGATGCATATGATGTGTCATATGGGATAAATTTTAAGATGAAAGCAGTTCTTATTTGGACTATTAGTGATTACCCTGCTTATGGAATGTTATCTGGGTGGACAACACATGGGAGACTTTCATGTCCGTGGTGTCAAGATAACACGGAGGCGTTCCAATTGAAACATGGGAGAAAGACATCTTGGTTCGACTGTCATCGGCGATTTCTTCATAAAGAACATCCATATCGGAAAAGCACGACACTATTTACACAAAACCGGAAAGTAATGTATGGTCCACCGCCGGAACCAGATGGACAAGCGATCTTAAACCAACTTAGAGATTTTGGTGCTGAGCGAACTGTTGATTGTGGTGGAAATAGTCATTCTCCGGTAGACGGCGTAGGGGAGTATCACAACTGGCACAAAAAGAGTATTTTTTGGGATTTGCCGTACTGGAGAAATCACATTCTACGGCACTGTTTAGATGTCATGCACATTGAGAAAAATTTCTTTGAGAATATAATAAATACGGGCATGAACGTGCTGGGGAAAACGAAAGACAATATGAAATCTAGACTAGACTTACCCAAAATTTGTGCTAGAAGATCACTTCGTATACGAGGGAACAATAAAGTTGGCCCAATCCCTGTATTCAGATTGGATGCCGGTAAAAAGGTATGACACATTTCTAGAGTATAATAATAATAACTATATAATTAATTTCTCAAAGTAAACGTAAGTTGTTTCGATATAGGAAATATTTTTCGATTGGATAAAACACGATGTGAAATTTCCTGATGGATACGCATCAAATTTGAGCAATTGTGTTGATAGTTCGGAAGGAAAATTTTTCGGGATGAAAAGTCATGATTGTCATGTGGTCATGCAACGTCTTTTCCCTTTTGCATTCAGCTATCTATTACCAAGGAATGTACACGCATCGATAGAAGGTATTCATGTGAAACCTTATAACAACATGAAAGTTGTTGTTAATAACATAACATGTAAACTTTTTTTTCTTACAAATTCAGGTATAGGGGCTTTTTTTTGCGACCTTTGTGCGCGGACCCTGACTACAGAAGGAATAAAGAGTTTGCATGAAAAAATTCCTGTTATTTTGTGTAATCTAGAAAAGATATTTCCACCATCGTTTTTCGATGTTATGGAACATCTTCCGGTCCATCTCCCTAGAGAAGTTGGTAATTATAATGCAGAAAATATTTATGCCTATTAATAGATTGTATACAATTATTTTTGACTCTATTCGTTTTGGTGTAGAGCTGGGAGGGCCAGTTCAGTATCGATGGATGTATCCATTTGAACGATACATGTTCAAACTAAAGAAAAAAGTTAAAAACCTTAGCAGAGTGGAGGGTTCAATTGTTGCACAAAGCATCAACGAAGAAATGTCAAACTTCTCCTCAATGTACTTTCATCCTACAGTGCAAACAAAGAGCCGAAGACCACCTCGCCATGACGATGGTGGTGAACGCCCAACATATCCAGCATTCGTTCCTGATATATTTTCGCAGATAGGTCAATTAAGTGGGAAAGCAAAACAAAGAAAACTAACTACTGCAGAGGTGAAACTTTTGCATCTGTATATTGCAAATAACTGCAACGAGATTGACGACCTAGAACGGTGAGTTATGTTTTTGACCAAATGATATACGGTTCATCATATCTGCAATGTGCACGACATGATCGCTGATATGGTATTTATGTTTGTGATAGTGTATACATGGCACAAATAAGAGGCGCTTATCCTCACGACTCTGAAGAAGAACTATATGTGAGAAAAGATGACGAGTTCACAGAATGGTTACAATTTTTTGTAAGTTGTTTTAAATTACTATTTGTTTCGACCAGATTGTCAGTACTCTTACTATTATAAGTGACAAAATTATGTTAATTATAGGTTTTGAATGTTCCGCCTACAGAGCAATCATTTCCAACATGGTTACAAGAGTTCGTGATGGGTCCTTTATCAGTCGCTAATTCGTATCCAATGTACTGTACTCGCGGTTACGCATTCAAAATTCTTAGAGAAGGCATGAGAAGACCCACTTTTGATTACAGTGTTTCGTCAACGTCAGGGGATACAATATACTACGGTGTGTTACGGGAGATTTTGGAAGTTCGATATCTTGGACTGCTGGACTTGAAGTGTATTGTTTTTTACTGCGACTGGTACGATCATACAGTTGGTACTGGTGTTATTGTAGATGAGTTTAGTGTCACGTCTATTAACACAAGAAGAAAACTACAAAAGTTCGAACCTTTTGTGCTCGCATCACAGGCAGACCAAGTTTGCTATATCCCATACCCACAGAACTCAAATAGAAGAAACGGGTGGATAATTCGTCGCATCCATACCCCCAAGAGGAAGGCTCAACGGGGTTTTCGAAACTGAACCAATGCAGCAAAGTACATCAGGGACAATTGGACCATTAGAGATTACACTCGGTATTGACCTATGTGTCGATATGCCCCACCATGAAGATGCTACTGTCCATGATAATTCAGACGAAGAGATTGGAGAGTTTGGTCGGAATTACGAGTCAAATGACAATTCTAGGTCAGATGACAGCGGATCTGATAAAGAGTAATTAAATTTATTTGGTCACTCATGATGTTTCGCAATAAAATACCATTCCGGTCGGGATGAAATCATATTACGTATACATAATGCGACCATTGATAATTTGAATTAAGAAAATAAAAAAATAAAAAATAGTGGTCGGAAATGGAAGGAAATAACTGACCACTACTGACCGAATAAGGAGGGAAGATTAAGCGGGAACTGTTCGTGAATCAGGTCGTGTAATTTACATAACCGACCACTACTTACCGGTTAAATTAAAAAATATATATAAAAAAGAAGTGGTCGGAAGTTGTAGGAAAGAACCGACCGTAACCGACCGGTTTAGGAGGGAAGAGGAAGCGTTATCGACGCGCTGAAAACACGTGTCGATTATTTTTATTAGCCGACTGTTACCGACCGGTTCCGATCGCTACACCTTTAAGACCACCATCGACGTCGTCTCCATTTTGTCTTCTCCAAGAAATCGTTTCTTCTTCTGCGCAGGCGACTCCCACGGCGAGGCATCCCGGTGGCCGGCGATCGACGGCGAAGCTCCCTCAACCCCACCCATCTCTTTTCCTATGTAAGTAGATCGCTCAATCACTCTCAATTTCACTTACATTTCGATTTAGTGAATCCGGTAGTTTAGCCTTAGTTGATGCATACATTTCGATTTTCAATCACAGTCTCATTCAGAGTATGTCTTTAATTTGCCAATAGACTAGTTAGCTTGTCATGATCTTTGATTTAGTTGATTTTGAGAATTTTGAAAAAATTTTGAAGAGTAAGGTTGATGTTCTTGGTGTTTATGTTTTGCTTTGTAATTATTTGGATCAATCGATTATGTTTTCCGGTGGTAAGCCATTGTTGCGGTGGTTTGGCGGATTTGTGCTAAATTTTTATAACCAAATTGTAATTTTTTTTATAAATCAATCGTAATTTATTTAAAAATCTATCATAATTTTTAATAAATTAATCATAATTTTTTTATAAATACTCGTAAATTTTTTATAAATCAATCGTAATATATTTAAAAATCAATCATAATTTATAAAAAATTAATCATAATTTTTTTTTAAATCACTCGTAATTGTTTTATAAATCAATCATAATTTTTTTTTAAATCACTCGTAATTATTTTATAAATCAATCGTAATTTATTTAAAAATAATTCATATTTTTTTTAACGCAATTGTAATTTTTTATGAATCATACCTAATTTTTTTAAAAATATATCGTAATTATTTATAATCCAGTATTAATTATTTTTAAATTACTCGTATTTTTTCTAAATCTATCGTAATTTTAAATAAGACACTAGTAATTGTTTTTAATTGTGGGATAAATTTTAATAAAGCATTCATAATTTGTTTATAATTCAATTCTACTTTTTGACAAGTTTACTACACTTTTACTATCTTTCTTAGGAGAAAACACAACATTTTAATAAAAATTTGCATGCACTACTATTTTGTGTTGTTTTGTTATTCCTATCGTCTTCTGCAGGGCTAGCTACAGTGATTTCCAGCGCCTGAGACAGTCTGCCCATGGCATCGACTCCGATCAGACTCAGAGTCCCACCCCTAGCCCGCGATCAGTTCCGGAATCACAACCTCTGGGCACAGTCACGACTCTAACTATCGAGCAACTTCTTACTCCAGAAGGTCGTGGTCACCTACCAAAGCTCGATCCAACATCCGGTGGTCCTTGGTAAGTTTGTAAGTAACTTTCATATTTAATTCCATTTCTTTTTACAATAGCCAAATGTTTTATATTTTTTGTAGGTCTCGGTACGACAAGGGGATTAGAAAATCAATTTTGCGGATGATCCATCATCAGCTCCCCTTTGCATATCCTAAATACAAGGATTTCCCGCAAGCATTGAAGGAAAGTTGGTTCAAACAGTTCACGGTAATGTATATTTACCTTCTCGTGCATTTAAAATTTTTTAATTATATTAATGCTTTTGAATTAGTCATATTATTGTTTTGTAGCAAGACTACAATTGGGAAGTTGCGTTGTCTCCCCGTGTCCGAGAGAGTTTGACAAGCAGTGTAGCACCTCGTACAAGAACAACATACACGAGTGGAAGAAGTTCTGGAAACGCGGAAAAGGCGAGGTTCCTATACATTGCAATCTAGAACGCTTTAGAGAGTTCATCGTGTACTGGGAGCGCGAGGAAACCCAAAAGATGGCGACTAGAAACACTACCAATCGGAGGAGCGATCGCGGAGGATTTGACATCGCTACCCACAATAACGGTGCTCAGAATTATGAGCAACGATCCCGCATTCTGGTACGTCTATTGTTATTATTATTTTTTTTAATACTTACAACCTTTATTTATTTTTACTAATATTTATACTAAATTTTTTACTAAGGCTTCACAACTTGGCGAAGAACCTGATTTGTTCTTACTCATGGAGGATACCCACACTAACAAGAAGACAAATGTGGTGGAGGACAAGAAGGTCCTCGACGTCCTCGCGAAAGTCAGGTGAAAGCGAGACGACATCCTCACCCAGCGCAGTCAAGCAGGTGAAGGAAGCTCTTCTCAATTATCCCGAGAAGAAATAGACCAACTTGTTATTGAGGTATTTTAAATATTTAATAAAATTTCATATTTTAATTCTTTTTACTTCGTAATCAAATTTTGTTTTTTCAGTCTACTCCTCGTACTAAGGGTCGTCCCTTCGGCCTTGGAAACTTGGTTACCTCTGATGGCTTCTCTACACGTTTCCCGCAAAGCCATTTGTCACAGCAAGAGCGGGAAGAGCTGACTCAGCTACGAGAAAAGCAGGAAGTCATGGAGCGTCAGCTTGCGGAAAACAATGCCAGAGTCCAGGACTTTGAGAGGATGCAGAAGGAACAGATGGCCGAACTAGCAAAATTCCAAACTATTTTCCAGAGTTTCTCGGCCCTAGGGAATTCTCTTTCAGATTCTCCTCCAGGGAACTAGTTTGACATTATAAAAACAATCGTGTAAATATTTCGTTTCTCGTACTAACATTTCCGGATTTTGTAAATATTTTTTTAATTCTTCCTACATTTTAAAATTTATAATTTCGGATCTAATTTTAAAATTTTAAAATTAAAAATTAATAGTAAAACGTTACTAAAAAACGCGGGAAAAAATAACATTGGTAGTCGGTCGGTAGTGGTGGGTAATAACCGACATCTATCGACTACGCTCGTGTCCGACCGTAATCGACGGCTCTTCAGAGTGGTCGGAAGTGGTCGGTTCTGACCAACGGCTACTGACGGGCAGTACCGACCAAACCCTTCCGCCACAAACCGACCTTTACTGACGCAGACTTTGTAGTAGGAAATTACCGACTTCTTTCGACCGTTCTTTCCGACTATAACCGACCACGACGAACCGACCACTACGGACAGATTTATTGTAGTGGGAAATTACCGACCGTTTTTTACTCAATTTTGCTTTCCGACCATCTCAAACCTACAATCCCTAAGATGTCAATAGTGGTCGGAAATGACCTTTTTCCTACCACTATTGACGGGTTCGACCGTCAGATTGGCCTTCCCATTCTTGTAGTGATCTAGTTTTTTCAAATGCTCAATACTCATAATTAAACAATAAAAACATTTCATATGTAAATCAACTTTACCTTCATGTGGGCTGCTCACACTACGAGAATGCAAGGTGCAATCTGACGGTAGTATCTGGCAATACCGGTCAAAAAGGCCATTTCTGACCGTTATTGACAGAAAATGAGTTGAAGGTTTGAGACGGCCGGAAATCAAATTTTTGTCAATAACGGTCGGTAATTTCCGACCACAAAAAATCGTCAGTAAGGGTCGGTTCACGGTGGTCGGATATAGTTGGAAAGACCCGTCGAAAGGTGTTGGAAAAGTCCGTCAGAGACTGTCGGAAAATCCCGTAGAAAACGGAAGGAAAGTCCCGTCAGTAGCCGTAGGTGGGAACCGACCACTTCTGACCACATAACCGAGCCGTCGATTACTGTCGGACACCAGTGTGGTCGGTAGTGGTCGGTAATTACCAACCACTACAGATCACCCTGAAAAGTTATTTTTTTCCCGCGTGTTGTATGTAACGTTTAAATATAAATTTTTTTAATTTTTAAAAATAATAATTAAAAAAATATATACAAATCCGAAATTGTTAGTACGAAATATGTACAAGAATGTTTTTATAAAGTAAGACTAGCTCCCGGGAGGAGAATCTAAAAGAGAATTCCCGAGGGCCGAGAAGCTCTGAAAATGGCTTAGAATTTGGCGAGTTCGGCCATCTGTCCCTTCTGCATCCTTCCAAAGTCTTGGAATTTGGCATTGTTTTCCTGAAGCTGACGTTCCATGACTTCCTGCTTTTGTCGTAGCTGAGTCAGCTCTTCCCGCTCTTGCTGTGACAAATGGCTTTGCGGGACATGGGTAGGGAAGCCGTCAGAGTTAACAAGGTTTCCAAGGCCGAAGGGACGACCCTTAGTACGAGGAGTAGACTGCAAAAAAAATTTATTACGAAGTAAAAACAATTTAAATTAGGAAGTTTTTTAAATATTTAAAGTACCTCAAAAACGAGTTGGTCTATTTCTTCTCGGGTCAATTGAGAAGAGCTTCCTGCACCTTCTTGACTGCGCTGGGTAAGGATGTCGTCCCGCTTTCGTCTGACTTTTGCGAGGACGTCGAGGACCTTCTTGTCTTCCACCACATTTGTCTTCTTGTTAGTGTGGGTATCCTCCATGAGTAAGAACAAATCCGGTTCCTCGCCAAGTTGTGAAGCCTTATAGAAATTTACAATATTAGTAAAAATAAATAATGGTACTGATACTAAAAAATGAATTAACAATTAACGTACCAAAATGCGGGATCGTTGCTCATAAGTCTGAGCACCGTTGTTGTGTGTAGCGATGCCAAATCCTCCCGATCGCTCTTCCTATTGGTAATGTTCCTAGTCGCCACCTTTTGGGTTTCTTCGTGTTCCCAATACACGATTAACTCCCTGAACCGTTCTGGATTGCAATGTATCGGAACCTCGCCTTTGCCGCCTTTCCAGAACTTTTTCCACTCGTGGATGTTGTTCTTGTACGAGGTGCTGCACTGCTTGTCAAACTCCTCTCGGACCCGGGGAGTCAACGCAATGTCACAATTGTAGTCTTGCTACAAAATGTTGTTCCATTTGCTATGTTCACTACTACTACCCACATTACCCATTGGTTCAACTATTTCATGAACATTTGATTCCACACATAAACCAACATCATTGTGTTCACTGGTACTAGCAAAATTTACCATAGATGCGTCTTCTCCATGACAGTACCATAATTAATACCCATGAATAAAACCTCTAATATATAGATGAACCCATACTTGTTTCACAACAATAAATCTCATATTACAACATTTTGGACAAGGGCAGTACATCTTACATGTTTCTAGTGCCAGACTTTGATTTCGGGTGAAATCCATAAACTATTTTAGTCCTTCCTCATACTCGTACGTAAGTAATCCTATTTCTGGATCAATTCTTTCTTTATCCATCCATGAACAAAAACGTATATTTGCCATTATGTTTTTTTTGTGTGTTTGAAGTTAAGATAGTGAAAATGAAAGAACTTGCTGTGCATTTATATTACACATTTCCGACGGTTATTGACGGTCACACCTAACATTTCCGACTGTTTCTGACCGTCTCACCTACTTGCTTTTTCTTGACAAAGACATATGCATAACGTTTATTTTTATTATACCGGTTTACGGTCAAAAACGGTGGGAAACGGGCTAGTGGTCAGAAGCGGTCCGAAAATTCCCACCGTTTCTGACCTTTTTTTAATTTTTTATTCCGGTCAATTATGGTTGTGGAGTTGTCGGAAATTTCAGACAACAACTTTCCCGTCAGAAATGTGAAACCGACCACATTTCTTTGTAGTGTAAAGTCATCATCCGAGTCGGAGAAAATACTTACAGAATCAAACCATGCATCATTTTGAATAATATCTGAAACAATACCGAAGAATTAACATTCTCCAACTATATATTTCCTGTATAAACAAGTAATCAATTTCACAACTTCTCTACCTAATGAGACTACCTGATGGCCATTAAATATTAATTTTATTTAAATTTGTCATTTATTTGAGAGTTTGATAACATTTTCTTTTATTTAAGTATTAGTTATGTCCATGTGATATGTGGTAGATGTGGTTCAGTATTAACAAAAAAAAAGTATAACATGACCCGAAAAAGGGTCATTATATTTTATGAGTTTTGGTGTATTGTTTGGAACTCTTTTGGGAATATGTCATTTTTTGTCATCCAAAATTTCATTGAGAAATGTAAAAATATAAGAGAATTTTAATGGAAAAAGAGATATTAGACTAGTTGTTTAAATTATATATATCTGATTTGAAGTTACTCATACTATCACCTAAGAAAATCTAAAATGACAATAATTTAGCGAAGAATAATTTATATAAGATATGAACAGCAAACACATATACAAATATATTTTCCTTATCTTGGCAGAAATTGTAATATACCAGAGTAAAACCGAATATTTTGTTATAGAGTATATTATGTTGTAAATTATTTTATAAGTTAATTACTTTTACAAAAATTATTTCCCCATGATAGTCTTAGTCATTTTCTGGTTCAAAGATTATATCTCTAAATTTGGCTAGTAAATTTGATAAAAAGAATTCATACAATTTTCTTGGTTTAGGTTCCTAATTAATTTTCTTTCTATAGATATGTTAACTAGTTCCGAATAAGAGTAAACTTGATGAACTTCTTTTAGCATAGGTAGTTGGAATTACATCCAATCTAACTTTTGAAATAACTCAATTAGTTTTGCATACAAAAATTACCTGGATTTTAATTGATGATAATATAAGTTGGTTTATCTATTAAGTGTTATATCGTATTATATAAAATAATGTTTCAAACTTACTCACTAATAAGATTGTTTTATGTGTCAGATCCTACGATCAAAATTTTATTATATTTATAAAAAAGGAAAGATAAAATATCTTTTAAAATATTTTTCTTCATCACGAAATATATATCTCTAATCACAATTATAATATCAAAGGTAATTATTTTTATTTATAATTATAAAATAAAAAATACTAAGAATTTATTTCTTATTAGATATAAAATCAAATAATATTATATTTAAATAGTAATTAAAAACGAATCTTTATATAAAACAAATATTTTGTATTCTTAACATAAAAATTCTAACAAAATACAAATGTCAAAACTAACATTGTAAAATTTTTAATTATATGGATATTCTTTATAAAAAAATTATCACAATGAGAATAAGTTTTTTTTATAGAAACTTCTTTTTATATCTTAATAATTTTATATTAAATATTATTATAACTCTTTTAGAAGAGAAAAAAACGAATTAAAAGAACAAATTAAGATAAAAAGGAAAACATATTTTTTATCCTAATGAAATTTGTATTAATAAATATTTTTCTCCGAAGTAATTTTGTATAAAAGAGAAAAATATAATTTATAAACAGAATTCAAAAATTTTAATTATTTTCATCTTAAAATAAATATAATCTTCGATTTTATCTCATATATAATCAAAATCTAATTTATAAAAGTAATTAGTATTAATATAATATATTACAAATCTTCAAAGAAATATATCAATCTCAATCGAAACTAAAAAAATAAAAGTATTTTCAACCTGCCAGAAAAGTAATAGTCCATATATTATTATTATTATTATTATTATTATTATTATTATTATTATTATTATTATTATTATTATTATTATTATTATTATTATTATTATTATTATTATTATTATTATTATTATTATTATTATTATTATTATTATTATTATTATTATTATTATTATTATTATTATTATTATTATTATTATTATTATTATATACTTATCTGAGTTCCTAGTTCTAACATAAAAACGATTGTAAAAATTAGTCTATATAAACACAGACGTGTAAACAGTTCCATAAATATGAGAACATTATTTATTCATTAGGTCTTTCAAATTTTTGTAAAGATATTTTACAATTAGTTGCATCAATAAACAAATAGGTAAATAGTTTAAATAAGTGTTTATCAATTTTTGGAGAAGTTTGCATATGAACCTATTTATATGTAATTTATAGTATGATCTTCTTCTCATCAAAATGTTTAAATTTTGTTTAAGTTTAATAATATCAACGAGACAATAAACACAAAACTTCAAAACGACATATGTTAATTAATGTTAGACCAATTAACCAAAAATGTTCATATAATCTGATAGTAGTACACTGTTCGAGCATGATCTAGTACTAAGATTTTAGATCCAACTCTTGGATTAATAGGAAAGATGGGTAATGATTTGATCAATTATATAGACAAATAGGAAACATGATCTTTTTGTGAAGACTTTTGCCCTTATTTATGGCATAAAGGGTCAATTACAAATTACTTCAAAATAGGAAATGTTAAATTTTAGTTTATATTTGAGGATATCTAAAAAATATTCACGAATTTATCGGAAATATTCCAAATCAGATTATGAATATTTCTATTTCTCACTCGAATATCATATTTGCCGAGTTCCTTCTTTCTTCGGCTATAATGCCCTGCCGGGAAAAGTATTCGACCGAGTTCTTATCTTGGCAAGAAGAGGACTTGCCTATAAGATTAAAGAGATTTAGAGAAGAGGGTTAAAGAACCGAGAGATTGAATGTAAAAAGATCCGAGAGAGAGATGAAATGGTTTTTGACTTAGAGAGAATGTGAAGAGAGAACTTCTCTTTTCTTAGATTCATAAGGCATTTACAGGAGAGTATATATAGAGGCTACATAGGCTAGGGCTTTACAAAGATATTATTAACAACATAAGCTAGTGCTTCAAGTCAACACTCCCCCTCAAAGAATTTTTAAGTTATTGGGATCAAACTTTAAAATTGTAACTCTCCACCTAGTTAAAACCCTCAGTGGAAAACCAATTAGGACAAAAACATCTATGGGAAAAAGTATGATTAATTGTTACGGCTTATGTAATTTACTTAACCCAAGGTTTGAGTATATAAAATCCCACACCTTTGAGCTTGTGGCCTTTGTGAAGATATCCACCAGTTAGTCCAAACTCTTTGTGTAGCATGAAAAGATCACTCCATGCTCCACCTACTCTTGGAATTTGTGGAAATCCACCTCAAAATGTTTTGTTCTCTCATGGAACACCGAGTTTGATGCAATATGTATAGCTGTTTGGGTATCACAATGCATTTTGATCGGTTCTTGAGTTTCAACTCCCAAGTCTTTAACCAAGGCCTTCAACCATATAAGTTCCTCTGTTAGCTTCCTCATTCCTCTATATTTGGCTTCCGCACTAGGACATGACAACACCTTTTGCTTCTTGCTCTTCCAAGTGACTAGGTTGCCTCCAAAGAATGTCCAAACCCCGGTAGTTGACTTGTGGTCTTGCTTATCTTCGGTCCAATCCACATCACAATACCTCATAATAGTTATGCTCTCATTCCGATCCATCCATACACCTTGTTTCAGAGTTCCTTTGAGATATCTAAGGATCTACTTCACCATTTCCCAGTAAAACACTTAGGGTGTTTTCATATGTTGGCTCACTTGATTCACCACATAGCACAAGTCTTGTCTTGTGATTGTAAGATAGATCAATTTTCCAACTGGTATAAGAATGGAAGCTTCAATTCACTCTCGACCCCAAGATTCAACTGGTGGAATTTAAGTTCAACTTCAGCACCAATGGAATGTGGAAATGGCTATGGAATCAAGAAGAAGAGTGATCCCATGTAACACATTCATACCTTGATGCTTGAGATGAGTATTCAAGAGGATTAATCAAAGAGTGTGTAGTCCGATTACACTCTTTTTCCCTTAAGTGAATTTTATCCCATTGGGTTTTCTCCTTAAGGTTTTTAATGAGGTAATTGGGCTACACTATCAAGGGACTCCTTTGGTTAATGAGTTTTAAGCCCATAAGAGGTCCAAAAACGTGGCTTAAGACTCCAAGGGTCATTTGAGGAGTCAAAGAAGTGACTAATGCATATTGCATTTCCAAGACATATTTATTATTGCTTGTATTTCCTAGGTTGTCTAGGGAATGTCCAAGCTTCTTCTTCTTCCTCTCCTATATATTTTCGTGGCCTCCAATAGAAAAGACAATCTATCTTTTTATAAAAAAACCTCTTTTAAGCATAGATTCATGGATCCGTTTTTGTTTGTCGATTATCGATCTTTTTCGACTTATCAAAGGGTCTTCTGCAACCTTTTGTGGCGTCAATCATTCCACCATCTTGTGTTTGAGTCGTGCGTCATCTCTAACCCAAGAATATCCATCTTTGAACTCGTCTTTAAGTTAGTTTGTCATCTCAAAGTCGAGCAACCTAACTCCATATCCTCCAAGTGACAAAATTGGGATTGATTCCTTTGTGGGATCGTATCACCAACTATCCTTCGATATAGATGATCATTCTCAAACGGTTCTTCTTCTTCAATCTCCCTTTTGCACGTTGCTTTGTAGGGATTCTCAAGTAGAGCCTTGGCTATTTTTGTATTTACGTAGTTTTACTCTAAAACCTTCCAATATAAAGCTGTCTTATACCAAGGTTGGCCAAAGATGGACGAAACCCGTTTTGCCCTTCATAAGCTACCAATTAAGAACCCGGTTGCGGGCCAAGAGTATGCAGGCTTGTGTGCAGGAACTTTTGGGTGGCCAACAGTAAAATGTAGGGGAGGACATTTTGGCTGGCCACTAGAAGATAAACCTCTTCTATTACTGATGCTCTCTTATGAAGAATCTCAAGATGATGGTGAGAGACTTCTCATAGAGACAAAAATACTTGAAGGCACTGACTTTGGAATGTATCCTAATGGATCTGCTGCTTTTGTTGCACTGACTATGGAATGTATCCTAATGGATCTGCTGCTTTCTGGTATCCTTTTTACAAACTAGGTACCCTTTTTGTGACATCGAAAGGTCTTCTCATGTTTTTTTTTTTCGAAAGCATCTAAAGTTATTAATGCATTGCTAAAGCCATAAAGATTGTGTACCCACTTTCTTCTAGAAGGCCGACGATCGAACTTACCCATCCATACTATCACACGACCTTCATGTACAACACATACTCTGGTAGTATCTTTCCAAGAGATGCTGCACTTCCCGTTCCGTTGGATGTGAGTCGTAA
The DNA here is from genome assembly GCA_023374145.1 of Lepidium sativum. NCBI lineage: Eukaryota > Viridiplantae > Streptophyta > Magnoliopsida > Brassicales > Brassicaceae > Lepidium > Lepidium sativum. The sequence continues at coordinate 18,567 of JAKUCM010008488.1, forward strand.
GCTGTGTAATCCACCACACATGCGTCAACAACCAGGGAGGCTGAAGAAATCGTGGATAAAGAGCTGGTTTGAGTGTTCCCAGCCCGAAAAACGTCCAAGAAAAGTTTCAGCTTATTCTAAATGTAAGAAACTTGGTCACAATGTACGGTCATGTAGTCAAAGCATTCATTCTTAAATAGAAGAGTTAACCCTTGTAGAAGATTCTGTATTATGTGGTAGAGTTAACACTGCGCTTGGTAGAGTTATTTATTCCGTAGTAGAGCTAGACCTTATTATGTGGTAGAGTTAACACTGCGTTTGATAGAGTTATTTATTCCGTGGTAGAGTTAGACCGTATGATGTGGTAGAGTTAACACTACGCTTGGTAGAGTTATTTATTCCGTGGTAGAGCTAGACCGTATTATGTGGTAGAGTTAACACTGCGTTTGGTAGAGTTATTTATTCCGTGGTAGAGTTAGACCGTATTATGTGGTAGAGTTAACACTACGCTTGGTAGAGTTATTTATTCCGTGGTAGAGTTAGACCGTTTTATGTGGTAGAGTTAACTCTGCATTTGGTAGATAATCAACCAGAGTAAGTCTCATTCAAAATAGCGCCTTACGTACCGATTTAAGTTCCTTATTATTAGGGGAGTTTGGAGTACGGTTTGTATCGCCTTCTACGTCATCTTCACGACCTACATCTTCAGGATGTAGGCTCCCTTCTACGTCATCTTCGCGATTCACATCTTCAGGAGTTCGATGTCGTGCACTTGTCTGACCTCCACC
>JAKUCM010008489.1:0-22409 GCA_023374145.1 Lepidium sativum
CTTTTGTCAAGCGCTGAAGTTCAATTTGCGTATTCTATGATATTATTTAGAATTAAAAAAGTTAATTTAAGCTATAAATCGAATTTTTATCGATTTAGTTATTGAAAAAAAATTATAATTTTTATTTTCTTTGATTTTTATATTTATCAAAATTAATATTTTAAAGTTCACACAACTTTGTTTTCCTATAATAAGAAAACATCTAATCATAAAAATTTGTTAGTCCCTAATCTTCTAAACATTATGTAGACTTTTACACCATATGTGTTAAAAGACAAATAGTGAGTGAATAAATAGAGCAAGTTTTCAACAACAAAATAAGTTGTTTAAACTATTGCATTTTTGGGTAAATAAGTTGTTAAAAAAGTTTGATATGACAAACTACCAACTAATTAAGAAGAAATGACCTCTTAGCAACAACTTAATAAACCTTTTAAAAAAAAAAAAAAACTTAATTAACGTGTACGTATCACATAATGTGTGAACCACATATTCGTTTTCAACCTGTCACGTACCACTTTCTATACATTTCTTGTATCTTATTTTTTTGGGTCTAATGTATTTGAAGTAAATATGAAGAGGAAATGTAAATACATGAGAAAATCGAAGTGTATATATGTCCAATATATGCGTGTAGTAATTGACACTAGGAGCATATATATAAATATATATATATATATATATATATGTTTGACATCATTAACAATATTTACAAAAAAAATTTTTAAATCTGATATTAAAACACATTGTTCCAAATCAAAGTTCGTTGAATTACATGGTGAATCAAAGTTATTTTTGTTATCAAAACACATTGTTCCAAACGAATTTTTCCATCTGATTTTTTGTAGTGAATTAGCGACTGATATTGAAAATAATACTAAAGAATATTAAGATCAATTATACACATAAATACTTCAAGGACAATACTAAGTGTTATAACCCTTTTTCGATCACTTGTATAAAATAGATTATTTCTTTACATGAACAAGAACAAAGTTGTAATTGTATCTTTATACATATGTTATATCAAACTGACAAAAGTAAACTTGTTTTCCAGCAACCATATAAATAATTGTTCGAGAATGTAAATGAATATACATAAATTAATAGATTGTCGAGGACATGTGACTCAGTGATATAATCATTTTACAAATTTTAAAGCACCAGAGTTCGAACTCCCCTATTTGCAGTAGTAGAAGCGAAATTTAAAAGTCAGTAAGGTAGTTGACAAAAAAATAAAATTAATAGATTTATGATTATGATAAATAGTTTCATTAGGGGATATATTTGTGAGTCCATGTGAGTCGTTAGTTTCAACTTACAAAATAATGGAAATGATCATTTATGGCCTGTGGGATACCACAACATGAAAAACTTTCACGTTTTAGTGTATACTCAATAAATATCTTAGATGCATTGATCCATTATTAGTTGTCCCATTAAATGTTTAATTGCATACTAATTATATGCTAAATTCATTTATATTCGTCTATATCCGTATAATAAAGTTAAGACAATATAGTTAGGAAGAAAACAAAAAATAACTCAATATGTGTTGTTGCACTTAAGCATATATGAAGCTAATATTTATACATTAGACAAAGACCCTTCACCCAACATATTACTTTAGATATGTAAATAATTTTTTTTTTGAATGGGAAGTTGTTTGGAAAAGTATCTTTTGATAGATGGTAAATTTTTTTTTATTAAAATTCAATTCTAAAGAATCACATTTTTTCCATATAATATTATTAGAGACTAGAGAAATTGTGTTATAGATTAAGACTATAGATCGAAACTATGGATAATGCTATAAATTTTTAAGGCTATAGATCAAAATTATGGATCAGATCATATTGATCTAACTGTTGACAAAAACAACGTAAATATATAACTAATCCCAAATAAATTATATATATAATACCGATGACTAATTTGCATCAAAATTTTCGGATAAGACAAAACATAATTTTATTTTCCTCAAACTAAATATCAAGAATTTAGTTTTGGAATATAAACTCCGGGCTAACAAATTTACATTTGATCACAAATGGTCCTTATTACCTACTACTACATATGTAATGATTTTTAATTTTCAATTTAGCCATAATCCCAATCATTAAAATATGAATAAATAGGGCATATGAGGTTAACCATATGCTTTGCATCCAATAAATGTTAGATAGAAGTGTTCATTAATCAGAAGATCTGATACGCAGCCGACCATTGATTTAATTAAGTTACTAATTACAGCATTAATTATGTCTCGTATCATGGTGTTAATTATTGAATAAGATAAACTATTTGTTGATTAAACTAATTTGGTTTATGATTTAAACTGAATTATTCAAGTCGAAAATATCGCAAAAGCATGTTTCGTAGAATAAAAGAAAGCAATTTGCAGCCAAAGATCTGTTAGGTCATAAGAGCTTTGGCAGTTTTTTCAGGTAAAGTCGGTTGGTCAAACTCTCAACTACTTCCCCAAGTCTATGGTACAAGCCTATGGTGCTAATTTTTATACACATCTTTACTATTATTAAATATTTGCTTTCTCATTTTAATCTTATATATGTATTATACATGTAAATAAATAATAGAAATATTATTTCTAATTTACATGCGATTTTTTCTAGATGGTATCATATGTTGGACAAAGAAATTTCTAAATTTATAAATCATATATATACATATACATATACATAATTTAATTTTATATAAATTCATTAGTTAGCCTCGACAAAATATATAGTATACTATGGGCATTATTAAGAGTTTCTTAAAAGTGGTTTAGTAGGCTGAAATAAGTATAAAAATAAGAAGAAAGGACCATGTTACTCATAATAATGCTCTAGTGAGCTAATCATAAAGTTTGTTGGTTACTAGTTGGATTAATTAATTTAGATTGTTGGACCGACCGAATCCTAAACTTTCCATGGTTTTTATGTATATCCCAAACCATATATTTAGAGAAATTTATTAACTTTTATCTAATTATACTGTTTAATCGCTGCAATAACTTCCATTTACCTTAATCTTTAAATGAATTTTGTAACAATTTTTTTTTGCCAACCACTATTTCTAACCATTTGTTCTTAAATAACTTTTTTTTTGGTCAAATTTGGGACACAAATGGCCGGTCCATTAGCCAAGTTCTTGCAAATGGAAACGGGAGGACTCAATCCAAAGATGTGCAAGTGTGCATGACTCTTGTGAACTTATCACATGTCATTAGACTAAATACCACTTACAAATAACTTTTGTTTTAACCACTCATTTTCTACAAATGTCTTTTAGACTTATTTATGGGTGTTAACACAACTATTTCCAAACAACGATCAATCATCATTTATATTAGAAAAATTTATTAACTTTTATCTAATTACACTATTTAATCGATGTAATAACTTCTATTTACTTAAATCTTTAAATGAATTTTGTAACAAATTTTTTTGTCAACCATTATATCTAACCGTTTGGTCTTAAATAACTTTTGTTTTAACCACTCATTTTCTAAAATTGTGGATCCAATGGTATCACTAGTTATATCCAATATAAGTAGTCAACAATTGAATTCAAATTTTTCTAAATTATCCCGAACAACTTAATTTTCTAAAATCAAATTTTTACATGATAACAGTGAGAAAAACAAAAATTCCAATATATATAGATGTATGTGTGTACGCACTTTTCTCCATTAATTAGACAATATATGGTCGGTATGAATCTTGAAGAAATGTGACTTGGTTTAAGCATGTGCGTCCATGTGGTCACATGAATTGAACCATATTGCATAAATATGTACGTTACATATTGTAACTCCTAGTGAGAATATGTTTACATTATATTAAATAGCTTAAACTTCGAACTCTTGTGATAATGGATAATAATATGTGGTTTAGGCCATAAAGAACAATAATACATTTTGGTGTTCGAGGTAGTCAACTTATCATTAGTCTAATAACTCTTTATGTGGACGATTATTTTTTAAACACAAGATGATTTCAATGGTTAATTAAAGGTCCATTTCAAGTTTTACGAACAAAAAGTCTTCGTTTGATAAATTGTCCACAGCGATTTTATTAACATGTCAATCAATACAATCTAAATGATGTTAAATTTACATATTTCAATTAAATAATAATGTTATTTTCTAAAAAACAAAAAAAAACATTTTATATGAATTTTTGTTAGAATTATATTCATGTTGCCGTAATCTAGATAAATAATTTTGCAAATGGTATCTAGTCTAGTGGTAGATGGTAAGTCCACTTAAGACAGCTCATTAACATAATCCGGGATCGAATCCCCATGCTTATATTGTGTAGAAATTTAGCTGGCAACGATTAATTCATCGAGTTTAAGTTTTTGTGCAATAGAGGTCGAAGAAATGACATAATTTTTTTACTTATTTTTATCGTTAAACTATGTAATTTTTTGTTGTAATTAACTTGTTTTATTGTATTTTGTAAAATTTAATGAGTAAAATATGAGACGCGTCTAATATTTTGTTTTTAACGTCTAAAACTCACTGAAACACTTTGTTTTTAACGGATTCTAAACACATATTTTCGTTTGGATTCGTAGGAGTTTGGCTTATACTTGATGCTGTGTGAAAATGGGCACCTGAAGGCCAATATGTTCCATCATTTAGGAACGAATTATAATAACTAATTAATGGTGTGATTAGTGGACTGTGATTGCTTAATCATTTTCAAGTTCTTAAGTGGATGTTGAATCAACAAACAATGATTACTCAACCTATTTTTTAATACAATCGAATATCTTGTTACACAACAAATTCATGTTATGTGTATAATGTCATAAATAATGACATAATCTCACTTATGCATTGATGCACATTAATTATACATTTGGAATAATAACTTCGAATCCATTTGGACAACTAGTTATATAATTGGTTTTAGGTACTGTTGTTTGAGTTATTTTTATATTGTTTTTGTGAAATCTTTACAATGAGAACACAAAGGTTTCAAACATTATATATGTAAAAAAATATACGTATTTTTAATGGTTTTTAATTCACAAAATTTTCAGTCAGGACAACTGAGAAGACTCCACGTAGCAACAACGTGTCTTAACCAAAAAGCCAATTAGCTGCTTCTATTCGCAATTTAACGTGAACACCAAAAACCAATTAATTTCCAATTTAGATTTAAATTTCGTTATCTTATTATTTTACATAATAATATTTTAAATATTTAAATTTTATTGTGTTTAGAATAATGTAATTAATATTTTTTTTATCAACAAGTAATTAAAAAAAACCGATATATAACTTAAATTTCAATTAAAATTAAATAAGATTCGAATTTGCTACTTTATATTTTTTTTCAACGACATCCAAAATATTATAAAGAACAGACCCAAAAATAAAAAACTATGTTTAGACAAATCATAACCAAACCAACTATATCCAATTTTCTAACAGTTAATAATTTTAACATTAAAAATTTAATAATTTCTATTCACTTAATAGATTCAAAATTAATTTAAAATATATATAAATTGGATTTTATCCATTTATTTTATTATGTAAATACAAAAGAAAAATATATTTTATCATATCGGAGAATACATAATTAGTGTAGGGTTACAAAATAAACCATTTTATTTTAGGTAACAAATTTAAGAAAAGATAAAATAAAATCAGAGAAACAAATGCAAGTATTGTCAGATATGGAATTACAACAGAAGAAAAGACTATAATACCCTTCCAGCTTCCTTGTATATATAATGCCATCTTTGTCCGCAGATACTCTCATCTCTTGCAATATGGACAAAACACAAACTTGGTCTTGAAGAAACCATTACTAAACCCTCAAAACGCAGCGTTTTACCAAACTATGGCTTCCACTTTTGCCACTTTACTTCCTTCAACTTCATCTCAAACTTTCTCAAGACCTAATCTTCAATCTCTATCGTTTTCTTCTTCCTTGACTCTTCAGAATAAGAAACAAATCTCTTCCTCTGTTTCTTCTTCCGTCAACGAAAGATCTTCCATTTCGTCTTCTCTTCAATCTCCAACATACCAAATACCTTCATGGAAGAAACTATGTAACGATGTAGCCAATCTCATCCCCAAAACCACAAATCAGAATTCAAAATTAAACCCGGTTCAGAGAACCGCCGCTACAATCTTAGACGCAGTGGAGAACGCTATGATCTCTCACGAGCGTCGCAGTCATTTGTTACCTAAAACGGCGGATCCCGCCGTTCAAATAGCTGGAAATTTCTTTCCGGTACCGGAACAACCAGTTCGACATAACCTTCCGATAACCGGAACAATACCAGACTGTATTCAAGGAGTTTACATTAGAAATGGAGCAAATCCGCTTCATAAACCAGTCTCCGGTCACCATTTCTTCGACGGAGACGGTATGGTTCACGCTGTACGGTTCGATAACGGTTCGGTTAGTTACTCATGTCGGTTTACTGAAACGAACCGGTTTATTCAAGAACGTGAATTCGGTCGTTCTGTTTTTCCTAAAGCAATTGGTGAGCTTCATGGACATTTAGGAATCGCTAAGCTTATGCTCTTCAATACCCGAGGGCTATTCGGATCACTTGACCCGACACAAGGACTCGGTGTTGCTAATGCCGGTTTAGCCTATTTCAATGGCCATCTCTTAGCCATGTCTGAAGACGATTTACCGTATCATGTCAGAGTCACTCAAACCGGAGATTTAGAAACTTCGGGTCGGTTCGATTTCGACGGTCAGTTAAAATCAACAATGATTGCCCACCCGAAAATCGACCCGGAAACCCGAGAACTATTCGCTCTTAGCTACGACGTCGTTTCAAAACCTTACTTGAAATACTTCAGATTCACATCAGACGGTGAGAAATCCCCAGACGTCGAGATTCCACTTGATCAACCAACGATGATTCACGATTTCGCAATCACTGAGAATTTCGTTGTGGTTCCAGATCAACAAGTGGTTTTCCGATTACCAGAGATGATCAGAGGTGGTTCTCCAGTGGTTTACGACAAGGAGAAGAAATCGAGATTCGGGATTTTGAATAAATATGCAGAAGATGCTTCGTCGATTCAATGGATCGAAGTTCCAGATTGTTTCTGTTTCCATCTTTGGAATGCTTGGGAAGAACCAGAAACAGACGAAATTGTGGTGATTGGATCATGTATGACGCCACCTGATTCAATCTTCAACGAACACGACGAAACACTTCAGAGTGTTTTGTCGGAGATAAGACTAAACCTGAAAACAGGGGAATCAACACGTCGACCGGTTATCTCAGAACAAATTAATCTCGAAGCCGGTATGGTAAACCGGAATTTATTAGGAAGAAAAACCCGGTTCGCGTACTTAGCTATAACCGAACCATGGCCTAAAGTATCCGGTTTTGCTAAAGTGGATTTATCAAACGGAGAGATTCAAAAATTCATTTACGGAGATGGTAAATACGGAGGAGAGCCTCTGTTTCTGCCAGAGGGTTCTGGAGTTGAAGATGAAGGTTATGTAATGGTGTTTGTTCATGATGAAGAGAAGGTGAAATCAGAACTACAGATCATAAACGCCATTACTATGAAGCTTGAAGCTACTGTGAAGCTTCCCTCGAGAGTTCCTTATGGTTTCCATGGAACATTTATCAGTAAAGAGGATCTATTGAAGCAATGTTAATATATATAGAGTGATAGAGTGTGAGAGAGAGATTTGTTGCCTGAGAGATTGCATTAGTCTCCGGGAACGAGTTTCTTGAGTTTTAGTTATTTGTATATAAATCAAATCTAATTAGTGAATTATTTTTAAACTAAGATTGTTATTTGGGAGCTAATTAAGTAATTAGTCATCATTAATCATCTTGATAAAACTGTGTTATTGACTATACAATGAATGGAAGGTTCTAATAAGTTTTATGTGTCAATACCTTTTCTCGTCGTTTTATTTATCGGTAATACCGTGTTGTCTTAATTCTAAAACTGATATTCTCGTTAGATATATAAGAGAGGTCACATAATGTCTTATTTCTTCTTTATTAATATATGAATGCCGTTGACAAAAAGAAATACAATTAGATTTATATGATCTTTTATCCAACTCTTATTGGTTCTGAAAGTCCATATAAAACGTAAGCGTCCACATAAGCACTTCTTCGAACATGTAATGGACTTTAAAGCCACTCCTTTTATCGTGGAAACTTTATTTTATTTGTAAATCTACATATTACATTTAATAACATTTGTTATGGATTTATGACGTCTTTCTATAACACATAGTGTCATTCATTGTGATCATAGTAGAATTATTAATAGTCGAACAAAATTGATCAAGACCATACTTATAGATCCAATATATTAGAATACTATATTTGCCAAAAGCCAAGGTGAAGTTGTCTTGGAATTTGAAGCCTTAAAATATAGAAAATCAAGTAATGATCGAGTTTGTAGATAGAAGCTAGCAATGATCGAGTACGTAAGACCAAATTCGATGTTTCTAGATTAAAGTTTATATAGACTTCTAGATACAATTCTAACAGTTTTTAATTGGAAAATAGCAAATGTTTCGATCTATCTTGTACTTATTTTAATGTGTATGTGATTGTAAATATCTTATGATATTAATATGTTGCTACGTGTCGTGAGTTATCTAAGATCCAACGTAAATACAGGTTGGTTCTTAAGCTAGTTTCTTCTCTATGAAACAATATTTGTTTGTGATGAATTTTATCACATTAATTATTAACATTATCTGCCTGAAAAATCCGTGTATTTATTCGCATATATATATATACATATATTTCACAGATGTCAGTACCAGACCCATTTATTCTAGCTCCAAGCAATGTAATGCCCGGATCCATTAAAAATCGAGTTAGTGCTCGTTTAAACGAAAAACAACAAGTGAAAGCAAAGAAAAGGAAAGGAGCAAAGATCATGAAGGAATGTTGGAAAAGAAAATCTCGGAGTTTTTAATCCGGTAGTTAGGGTGATCCAACAAATGATTATGGTACTTAGGATTTGATTTATTATCTCCACCAATTTGATAAAATAAATAAGAATTTTAAAAGTTTGGCGAAAATATGGATCAGACCTTATCCAATTATTATAAAAGAAAAACATATCATATCAAAACCTAGATTTTAATGCATGTGGCTTTTACTCTAATGGCATGCGATAAGTCTACTAAAGACATGCGCACTTGCACAATCAATAACCAGATCTTGCTGTCTACATTACGTAAGAATTTAACTATTAGGTCGGTTTGTTGTAGCCAAATGTTGGAAAAAAAACATGGACTTTATTCTTCTAGTTTTTTCTTCAATTTTTATATTTATTCTCTCTACATCGAGCTCAATTCCAATATAGAGGAATCTGATATAGTATTATTGATTTTTTGCATCAACAACATAGACCGTTGAAATGTCACAAAATATCAAAATGAGAATTGCAATCACTCTAATTTAAAATATATATAATATATATATACTAATAATAATATATAAACCACTCTATTTATTGTCAATCGATTATTAGTTGAAAATCTATGATTTATCATTGTATCGAAACCTACTTCAAAACACAACAAAATGTTTATTGTGCATTTTAAGATATTAAATTATACTATCTACATATTAATGGAAGTGATAAAATATCTTATATCTGAAAATTTGAAATTACTCAGACCTAATATATTGGTTACTCATACAAATTTATTTAAAAAGTTAATTTAAAATTATATAGATGGACATTCAATCATTTGTAACGAGTACTTTTTCGCAAAAATTGTTAATTACAAAAAATAATAAACAATATTTTATGATCATAGTAAAATACTTAAACAACCAGATATTTTGATCTATAATCAAGGCCATTAATAAAGGCAGAAAAGAGCAATGAGCATTGAAATGTTCCAGTACATCGTATCAAAAGCTTTGGTACGAGAAGACAATACATACAATGTTTCATTTTAAGGTATAAATGTAACTACATCTTTGGTAGTAAACGTGCGAGAGGAGTATCCCAATCAGTAACAATGTGGTTACGTGTGATCTCCTTTAAACTAGTGCAATCCACTTAATGCCATTGTGAGTTCGAACTCTTCTCTCATCATTTGTAACACTTTTCTCACTCCAGCCTCTCCTTCCGCCGCCAGAGAGAACACTACTGGCCTTCCGATCTGAGGATGAGAGATGGGTTAATTGTAGTACAGGAAACAGTGTATAGTTACTTGTCTTGTAAGAAAGTATCGACACTTACAAATATGCCTGAGGCTCCAAGTGCTAGGGCTTTGAAAACATCGGTTCCACGGCGAACTCCACCATCTAAGAACACTGGAATTCTTTTCTGAGTTGCTTTAACGACCTGACAACCAGAAGAGTTAAGAATTAGTTGATAATAGCAAACTTCATAGAGTTAGACAAAAAGTTATGTTTTAGTGTATTAAGTACCTCTTCAAGGGCTATGATTGTGGCTGGGACGTAATCGAGCTGACGAGCACCATGGTTAGACACGATGATACCTGCTGCTCCTGCTTGTACCGCCATTCTTGCTGTAGACAAATAAAGAACCATACACTTTGTTAAGACTTTTAAGAAAATGTGAAGAGATAGTGAAGAAGATGAATAAGAGATTTGTATTGTTGAGTTTGTGGTTTTCTCACCATCTTCAGCTGTAAGGACACCTTTCACCAGAATAGGCAGACTTGTGATTGTTTGAAGCCATTGCACATCCTGTATCAATCATATAATACAACATTGTTTTCACTACAAGAAATTGCACGATTCCACATGGAATAATCCGTCTGGAATAGCTACTCTTGACTGGATCCAGATGGATTGTCGTTTCCAAGTCAATGATTTGTATTGCTTTACCTTCCAGCTCAAGGTACGATCAATTTGTCCAGCAACGTAAGATGCTAGTCCTGAGTCATTTGCCTACAGAATCCATTAAACATATTTAGGAAAGTGAACAAATCACAAGGAAATTGTATATATGATCAAATATGTTGTTACCTCATCCATCTTGCCAAGGTCAAGACCTTCAAAATTCTTCAAAGTCAAGTAAGGTGGCAAGGTAAACCTGTTCTTAATATCAGATTCTCTACGACCAAGCCTTGGTGTATCAACAGTGAGAGCAATCGCTTTGAAACCAGCTCTCTCTGCTCTTCTCACAAGCTGAGCCACCACGTTCCTGTTCTTGTAGACCTATAAAACCAACCGAATATTGAAGCTTCTTGATTCATGAGAAAATATTGTTCGATGTGATGGATCTTACATAGAGCTGGAAAAACCGGATTCCGGGTTGTTTTCCTGTTGAAGCAACCTCTTCAACACTAGAAGTAGCCCATGAAGATAGTGTCTGCAACAAGAGTTTTAAGATATCTTAACCTTAAACTTGCTGACACTTTTAGGAGAAAAAAGGGTAATAACACATATTCAGATTCAAACCATGATTGTTCCTGCAGCAGATGCAGCTCTAGCTGTAGCATACTCACCTAAACATTACAGTAGAAGCTAAGATCAGACATCATCATGCTCTCTACTTTTTAGTTTTTAGTTTGTTCTGTTTTTAAATACTTACCCTCAGGATGAGCCATCTTCTGCATAGCAGTTGGAGCAACCATAATAGGCATAGATATCTTAAATCCCAACACAGTTGTAGTCATATCAATCTTACTTACATCTATCAGAATCCGAGGACGAAACCTTAATGATAGAGAGAAAGATGATTGGTTTAGAGTCAAATCAATTCTATAGCAAGGTTTAACATTAAAAGAACACTCACAAAATTCTAGAGAAAGCGTTTCGGTTCTCTTGAAGAGTCCATTGGTCCTCTGCACCAGAAGCATAGTAATCATAGACCATCTTTGGTAATTTTTCCTTAGCAATAGCTTCATACTCGTTAACGTTAGTGATCTCCATCTTCTCGTATAATCTGATCTTCAAATCTTTATAACTAATCTCTTTTAAAAATCTGCAGAATCAAAAGAAATTATGAATATATATATATATATATATATATATATACACTTCTAAGCCACTCTACAGAGACATACATAGAGGAGAAAGCTCACAAGGTAAGAGGACTAGAAGAGACTTGAGAGTAGGGTAAGAGAATCTATTTCATATAATGAGAAAAAATTTCTGCATGAGGACAAAACCTATTTATGTATGAGAAGAGGATAAGGAATTGGAGGTGAGAATTTGGAAATGATATAGAACCAGTCGAATTAGGACCCTTCTTATCGAGACCAAACCTTGTTGTATGGCTTACTTTTGTTTTTTTTGATAATTTTTTTCTCACTTGCATGAAAAGCAGAGAGTTTATGTGTAGAGGATAAGATGAGGTGAGGATTTGGAAATAAAATAGAACCAGTCGAATTAGTAGACTTCTTATCCAAACCGAACCTTTTTGTGTTGCTTGGTTTTTTTTTTCGAAATTATTTTTCTCACTTCTATGAAAAAGCATAGAGTTTATGTAAAGCATAGAGTTTATGTAAAGAATATTAATATTTTTTATCATGAATAATAAAAAAATGCAAGTGGCATTTAGCCTAGTGGCAGGTGGTAAGTCCACAAGAGGCATGCACATTTGCACATTCTGGGGTCGAGTCCCCCCGCTTGCATTTGCAAGAACTTGGCTAACGGGCCGGCCATTTGTGGTCTAATGTTGACCAAAAAAAAAAAAAAAAAACATTTTTTTTTGTCAACAGGACCACAAATGGTCGGCCATTATCCAAGTTCTTGCAAATGTAAGCGGGGGGACTCGATTCTAGGATGTGCAAGTGCGTATGCCTCTTGTAGACTTACCACCTGCCATTAGGTTAAATGTCACTTGCAAAATTTAAAACATTTAAATTATTTTTTCTCTTATATAAAAATTTCTACAAGGCTGAAATTATGTCATTTAGGTTATTTCCACTTTATTCGATTCTTCAAACACTGAATTATAAAGCAGAATTTTTCCTATATAATATTAGAGATTTCTTTGTAAATAATGTTCCGCTGAGGTTTTCTGGCTTATAGTCCTCCACTCTCTTTTATTGTCTTCTAAGAGGTCAGCGACCAGAAAATCATCTCGCAAGTATTGGCAGATAAAGACTGTGTACTTTTTGGTTTTCATTGATTAAATACAGAAGCAAATACATAAAGCAAACTGAGTCAAACAACTCAAACAAAGGTAGATTGCAGAAATCAAATCCTGGTATAGTAATACAACTAAACCAAGTACTTCCGGTTTGCCAATTTGATCCTGGTTGAGACTCGCTTATTCTGATTCGTAGTCTCATCAGAATCTAAAGGATATAATGTTTCATTTTGAAGTATAATGTAACTACAGCTTTGGTAGTATACGTGCCTGAGGAGTATCCCAATCAGTGACAATGTGGTTACGAGTGATCTCCTTTATACTTGTGCATCCACTTAATGCCATTGTAAGTTCGAACTCTTCTCTCATCATTTGTAACACTTTTCTCACTCCGGCCTCTCCGTCGGCCGCCAGTGAGAACACTACTGGTCTTCCGATCTGAGAATGAGTAATGGGTTAATTGTAGTACAAGAAACAGTGAATAGTTACTTGTTTCGCAAGAAAGTATTAATACTTACAAATATGCCTGAGGCTCCAAGTGCTAGGGCTTTGAAAACATCGGTCCCACGGCGAACCCCACCATCTAAGAACACCGGAATCTTTCCCTGAGCTGCTTTCACAACCTGAGAAGAGATAAGAATTAGGTGATATAATAACAAATTTCCATAGAGTTAGAAAAAAGTTGAGTTTTAGTGTATTAAGGAACCTCTTCAAGCGCTACGATTGTGGATGGGACGTAATCTAGCTGGCGAGCCCCGTGGTTAGACACGATGATTCCGGCTGCTCCTGCTTGTACCGCCAGTCTTGCTGCAGACGAATAAAGCAACATACACTTTGTTGGGACTTTTCACAAAATGTGAAGTAATAACACTTAAAATTAGTGAAGAAGATGAATGAGATTTTGTATTGTTGAGTTCGAGGTTTCCGCACCATCTTCAGCTGTGAGCACACCTTTCACCAAAATTGGCAGCTTTGTGATTGTTTGAAGCCATTGCACATCCTGTATCGATCATATATATAACACAACATTGTTTTCACTACAAGAAATCACACGAAATAATCTGTCTGGAATCCGTATGGAAAAGCTAATCTCCCACAGGATCTAGGTGGATCTGTAATAGTTTCCAAGTCGATGATTTATATTGCTTTACCTTCCAGCTCAAGGTACGATCAATTTGTCCAGCAACGTAAGATGCTAGTCCTGAGTCATTGGCCTACAGAATCCATTAAACATATTTAGGAAAGTAAAAAATCACATTGGAGTTATACATTTGATCAAATAAGTTGTTACCTCATCCATCTTGCCAAGGTCAAGTCCTTCAAAATTCTTTAAAGTCAAGTAAGGTGGCAAGGTAAACCTGTTCTTAATATCAGATTCTCTGCGACCAAGCCTTGGTGTATCAACAGTGAGAGCAATCGCTTTGAAACCAGCTCTCTCTGCTCTTCTCACAAGCTGAGCCACCACGTTCCTATTCTTGTAGACCTATAAAACCAACAGAATATTGAAGCTTCTTGATTCATGAGCAAATATTGTTCCATGTGATGGATCTTACATAGAGCTGGAAAAACCGGATTCCGGGTCCTGTTGAAGCAACCTCTTCAACACTAGAAGTAGCCCATGAAGATAGTGTCTGCAACAAGAGTTTTAAGATATCTTAACATTAAACTTGCTGACTCTTTTAGGAGAAGAAAGGGTAATAACACAGATTCAGATTCAAACCATGATTGTTCCTGCAGCAGATGCAGCTCTAGCTGTAGCATACTCACCTAAACATTACAGTACAAGCTAAGATCAGACATCATCATGCTCTCTACTTTTTAGTTTTTAGTTTGTTCTGTTTTTGAATACTTACCCTCAGGATGAGCCATCTTCTGCATAGCAGTTGGAGCAACCATAATAGGCATAGATATCTTGAATCCCAACACAGTTGTAGTCATATCAATCTTGCTTACATCTATCAGAATGCGAGGACGAAACCTTAATGATAGAGAGAAAGAAAATTGGTTCAGAGTGAAATCAGAAAAGCTCTCTTGATGAAAGGTTTAACATTAAAAGACCACTCACAGGATTCTAGAGAAAGCGTTTCGGTTCTCTTGAAGAGTCCATTGATCCTCTGCACCAGAAGCATAGTAATCATAGACCATCTTTGGTAATTTCTCCTTAGCAATAGCTTCATACTCGTTAACGTTAGTGATCTCCATCTTAATCTCTTTTTAAAATCTGCAGAATCAAAAGACAGTATGAATATATATACTTTTGAGCCGTTCTACAGAGATATACACAGAAGAGAAAGCTCACTAGGTGTAGAGGAATAGAAGAGACTTAAGAGCAAGGTAACAAAATCTATTTCATATAATGAGAATTTATATTGCATGAGGACAAAACTTCATTAGTGTGTATAGAGGATAAGAAATTGGAGGTGAGGATTTGGATATGAAATAGAACCAGTAAATTAAGACCCTTCTTATCAAAACCAAACCTTTTTGTGTGGCTTTGTTTTTTTTTGGTAAGTTTAATTATTTTCTCACTTACATGAAAAAACAGAGAGTTTATGTGAAGAATATTAAAAACAAAAACACCTTGTCTTTGTTATCAATTATCATCTCCTAAGCTCTCTGCAGACCAAAGTTAGTCGTGTGTGTATACATATGCAAAACTGTAATAAAAAAAGATGGTCTGTAAAAGATTTGTCATAAGTTTAAGCTCTGTCAATAAATCATTCCCTCAGATCTCTGTACTGTTATCGTTTTCTCTCCCTAGCCTCGGAGCGTGCGTCATGTGATTCCCTGCAAGAGAAGAGAGGAAGCAGAAAAGAGTAAAGAGAAATGGGCCCAGTGTTAGGCCCATTAATAGTAATTCTAATATATTAAGACTCTTTGCAGTCCAATGGCTATTATTAGAAGGCCTGTTTTTACATATTGGACCATTCAGAAGCCCAAAAGCCCAATCCTGCATATTAATTTAATGTTTTTCTTTTCTTATTATACATGTGTGTCGGTGATAAATGTTATGTACAATGACGTAAGCAATGGCCTAATCACAAAATCTACAAACTTCCATAAAATCATTTAGGTATTCCAATTAACTCAGCCAACGTTTCGTTACGATTACATTCTTCCTAGTTTCTAGAATTTGTAGTTTTCTAAAACAAATTTCTACTTAATTCTTCACAAATCTAGAGAGAAGGGTAAGAAAAAGATAGTGAACTTATAACCAAATTAATAGTAGCGAATAATATATATTTAGTATTAATTTAACAAAGCAAGTGACATTTAGCCTACTGGCATGTGGTAAGTCCACAAGAGACATGCATATTTGCACATTCTGAGATTGAGTCTCTCGCTTGCATTTGTAAAAACTTGGCTAATAGACCGACCATTTGTGGTCCAATATTGACAAAAAAAAAAAGTATTAATTTAATAAATATATAGTTTGGTTTTAATCTGGTTATTTCATATAAATTTAATATTTTTTTACTGTTTTTTCGATTATTGTTTAGTATAATCACTTAATATTAATTTTTTTTGTCAACGACAAATTATATTAGACTACAACTGGCCGATCCAATAGCCAAATTTCTATATAATGTATGCAGAAGGACTCGATCCCAGGTTATGCAAATGTGGTGCCAAGTGGATTTACCGCATGCAATTAAATTAGATGTCATTTGCAATATTAAATTATTTTTAAGTAGTTAGAATGATTTAAATAATAATTTTTTTTTTGTTAACTAATCTACTGACTTTTAAATCTCACTCTTAGTACTCCAAATAGGGGTTTGATCCATGGAGCCTTGAGGATTTGTAAAGTGACTACACCACTGGTCACCTGTTATCGGCTGATTTAGTTAATAATTTTGAAATAATAATTTAAACTTTAATTTTTTAATAAATATAATAGACTAAAAGTAGTTTTAGAATGAATAAAACTTAGTAGATTTAATATGATCAAAGAAAAATTTAGTCGACTTAATTATTGAAAAAATAAAATAAAAATTAAACATTCATAGTGATCAATAAAGAAATAGTCCTTAAAGATACAACGAATCCTTTAGCACTCAAAAATAACAATAGTGACTGTTAATATCACTATCAATGTAGAATAATATACAAATCTAATTTGGTTGACGAAGAACACAAAGAGGGAATGAAATGAGATTATAAAACTATTACATTTAATTTTGGGTCCATGCGTTTAAAGACTTGGTGACGTAACAGCTTGACGAAGCAAAATTCATGTTCGTATCCATAAATCTTACTCGTCTATAAATCACCTAATCCCTCACACTAGTTTCCACAACTATCCAACTGAGAAATCGAGAACAGTGAAAAAAAAAAGGTTTTTTTGTAAGCTTCTTCAAGGATCTCTACTATGGCGAACGAGGTGATTCTTCTCGATTTCTGGCCGAGCATGTTCGGTATGAGGACGAGGATTGCTTTGAGGGAGAAAGGTGTGGACTTTGAGTACAGAGAAGAGGATTTGAGGAACAAGAGTCCTTTGCTTCTTCAGATGAATCCAATCCATAAGAAGATTCCGGTTCTTATCCACAACGGGAAATCGATTAACGAATCTATCATTCAGGTTCAGTACATCGACGAGGTTTGGTCTAGCAAGAACCCTATCCTTCCTTCTGATCCTTACCAGAGAGCTCAGGCTAGGTTCTGGGCTGATTTCATTGACAAAAAGGTATAAACTTTCTTTGTGCCTTTGATTGATTTAAGGTTGGAATTGAATCGGGTGTTCTAAATACTGAAACTTGTAGGTTCGTATGCAAATTTTAGGGTTCTTCTTGTAGGTTCGTATGTGTTAGTCTGGTGTTATGTTGCTTCTGTGATTTGAATATATTCAAGGTTATAATAGTTTTTAGTTGATATATATGCTTAGAGTTATCACCCTAAAATGTCAGATTCTCCTTGTAGACTCGTCTTTGAGCTTGTTTAATTTAGGCTGATGTATGCTATACTGTAGTTTTGGGATTTCTTTTACTGGTTTTGGTTGTAAATATAATCTATTTGAGGTAAGTTTTGGGTTCTTCTGAGTTTTGACAGAGCCTGATGTTTATGTTGTTACTCTGTGATCAGATGTACGATGCTCAGAGGAAGGTTTGGGCGACCAAAGGTGAGGAACAAGAGACAGGCAAGAAGGAGTTCATTGAAATACTCAAGACACTTGAATCTGAGCTTGGAGACAAACCATACTTTGGTGGGGATGACTTTGGCTATGTAGACATTGCCTTGATTGGATTCTCCACCTGGTTTCCAGCATACGAGAAGTACGGCAACATCAACTTTGAATCAGAGGTTCCAAAAATAAGCGCTTGGGTTAAGAAGTGTTTGCAGAGGGAGAGTGTTGCTAAGTCATTGCCTGATCCTGAGAAGGTTACTGGATTTGTTAGCGAGCTCAGGAAGAAATTTGTACCTGAGTAAATTATGTTTCTTTGTCGTTTGGTTCTTGATGCTCTTTGTTGCACTTTCGTGTGAACTGTGAAGTCTTCCTTAAATAATGCAGAGCATTTGTCAGGTGGTTTGTGTGTAGAGAATGTATGTCTTTCCTCTGTTGTCTTTGTTTATCCGAGTTTGTGATGAATCTTAAGTACCGGTTGATCGTTATATATCTTTTGATTTCTACTTAGAAATGTATCTGTGCCTCTGTGTAGTATTGATTCTACCAAAGGAAGAGGATATCAAATTAATACAGTAAAAGTAAATGTTCCGATTGTGGGCTGGACCTTTTATTTTTGGGCCTATTTGGGCCTTATTATTGTGTGTCTTGATTACTTTAGTTTTGGGCCTTATTAATGTTTGTGTAGTGTCAAAGTTTACTGTCGTAAGCAGTGACCTAAGCATAGTCGAAACTCCATCTAAAAACATCTCGAATTGAATATCATTAACTTGTTCGACTTTTGCATTTGCTTGCTTCTAAAGTTTAATTAAATGTTAATTTTTGCTTACGGTCAATAGTCTGTGCATAAACACATTCACATCTTTTTATATAAAACGATTTATATTACCTTATTAAGAATTAGCAAGTAGATCGAGTATACGAAAGATTTAAAGCAAAGTCCTTCAAAGAAGAGATCTCGAACTCAATAATGGCTGATGAAGTGATCCTCCTTGATTTCTGGCCAAGCGTATTCGGAGTGAGAGTGAGGATCGCGCTAAGAGAGAAAGGAGTTGACTTTGAGTACAGAGAAGAGAATCTGAGAGACAAGAGCCCTTTGCTTCTTGAGATGAATCCAATCCACAAGAAGATTCCGGTTCTTATCCACAATGGTAAACCGGTTTGTGAATCCATGAATGTAGTTCAGTACATCGATGAGGTCTGGTCTGACAAAAACCCACTTCTCCCTTCTGATCCTTACCAGAGAGCTCAAGCCAGATTTTGGGTTGATTACATCGACACCAAGGTAATTGTTAGAATGTGATTGATATCCCATATCGAAAACTGAGATCATTCTAATATGATTTAAAAGTCAATGTAATTATTAGCTATTCGTTTAAAATTGGAAGCTCATAGTATATCAGTAACAATCAAAACTCTCTCTTTTCAGTTTGTTTCTAGACTAATAATTGAGTTTGATCTGTGAAATGGAACAGTTTTTAGAGCCAGCAGATACGCTTTGGCAAACGAATGGCGAAGTACAAGAGACAGCCAAGAAATATTTTATTGAAGCACTCAAGACTCTTCAATCTGAGCTTGGAGACAAGCCTTACTTTGGTGGAGACAACTTCGGGTTCGTAGACATTGCCATGACTGGATTTTACATGTGGTTTGAAGCATTCGAGGAATTAGGTAACTTTAGTATCGAATTAGAGTGTCCCAAAGTGATGGCTTCGGCTAAGAGGTGTTTGCAGAGAGAGAGTGTGGCTAGGTCCATTCATGATACTGAGAAGATCCTTGCATTGGCCTATAAGCTTAGAAAAGTTATGGTCTAGCTCTTACTGATTCATTCTCACGTTTCCGTAAGGTCTATTTGTTATCTATGTAATGTAAAGAATATTTGTTTCTTGTCACTCAAGAATATGTTTCCATCTTTTGTAGGTTCACAAAGGAGTATGTTGAATTACTCAAGACTCTGAGATAAACCTTACTTACTTTGGCGGACATAGCTTTGGGTTTTTAGAAATTGGTTTGATTGGATTCAATAGTTGATTTCTGAAGAATAATAGTCAAGATTAGGTTATTCATAGAAGGCATTTGAAGACTCTAAAACAATCAGAGGCTTCGGGTTTGCAAAGGGAGAGAAAAGACTCTTGGAGGCTTCGGTTTATTCCGAACTAGTTAAATCGTCATGTGTACTGGGCCATTATTTTAGCTTTTAGGCTTAAAAATAATTGGTTGTGTGTAAATTGAAATGGGGCTAATGGACCTACGATATTAGACTAAATGTTAGACAAAAATAATGTTATTTGTCCCACGTTGAAAGTTTGGTATATTTTTGTGTTGTATATATAGGAACATGTTTATGTCATTGTCGTGCCGAGCGGAGCTCGGCTTCGTAAAACTGAAAAGTTTATTTAGTGATCGAAGTTTATAGCCTAGATCGGGGCATTAACTAATAACCAAGAGCATAATATTGAATATTTTTCTCAAATAACATATAAACAAAAAATATATAATGACATAAGCAGTGGCCTAAGCATTTTCTAAACTACATTAAATAACATTGAGTTGACTTGTTCGAGTTCTATATTTGCTTGCAACGTGGTCTTGTTTCTTCACGAATCGAACTCAATAATGGCTGATGAAGTGATCCTCCTTGATTTCTGGCCAAGCGTATTCGGAGTGAGAGCGAGGATCGCGCTAAGAGAGAAAGGAGTTGACTTTGAGTACAGAGAAGAGAATCTAAGAGACAAGAGTCCTCTGCTTCTACAGATGAATCCAATCCATAAGAAGATTCCGGTTCTCATCCACAATGGTAAACCGGTTTGTGAATCCATGAACGTAGTTCAGTACATAGACGAAGTCTGGTCTGACAAAAATCCACTCCTCCCTTCTGATCCTTACCAGAGAGCTCAAGCCAGATTCTGGGTTGATTTTATCGACACCAAGGTACCAATCAAGACTCTCTGTTTTATGGTTTTGTTGTTGTTAAGTTACGCATTAACATGAATGTTTTTGGTTTGATCTGTGAAATGGAACAGTTTTTAGAGCCAGCAGATAAGCTTTGGCAAACGAAAGGAGAAGCACAAGAGACAGCCAAGAAAGATTATATTGAAGCACTCAAGACTCTACAATCTGAGCTTGGAGACAAACCTTTCTTTGGTGGAGATAACTTTGGGTTCGTAGACATTGCCATGACTGGATATTACAGCTGGTTCGAAGCATCAGAGAAATTAGGTCACTTCAGCATTGAACCAGAGTGTCCTAAACTGATGGCTTCAGCTAAAAGGTGTCTGCAGAGAGAGAGCGTAGTTAAGTCCCTTCCTGATTCTGACAAGATCCTTGCGTTCGCCTATAAGATTAGAAAGATATATTGTGTGTAAAAACTCATTGATTTCTTCTCACGTTTCTACATTCACTACAATATTCATTTCGTGGTCGCTGGTTCAGCGATCCATCGCAACAACCAGTCACCAACTACCAGCAATTATAATTTTTGATAGTTGTATTTAACTATTTGCGGCGACTAAAATTTAAAATTATTAATTTACTTTCAGCGACTGTCAAACGCAAACAAAATTAATTTTTTTGTCGCGGTTGCGATCGCTATTGCCAGCTACCAGCAAACGAACAAAACCCTTGTCACTCAAGAATATGATTCCATCTTTTATCAAAAGTTGATTGAATGGTACAAGCCGTATAGAAAGTGTGGCTAAGGCCTTACCTGATTCAGATCATTAAGGTTCTTAAGTCTGTTTCTGATCATCGAAGAATCATTTTAGGAATCAACTAGATTCTAAACTAAGCTAATCAACAAATTTAAACCAATAAAAAAAGTTAAAATATCTATTTTTCTTTTCGTCGATAACGTTAAAGTCTTTGAAGGCAAAATTTGTCAAAGAAAGAATACAAATAAGAGGGACGCAACAAGAGTGTACGTTTACATGGGGACTTGTACTATCATGCTTTAATAATATTTATGAGCCCCCACATTATGTGTAACCTTTATCTAAAACTCACATATTAAATATAATTAGTTTTGTTTCAAATTATTTTTGATATCATCATTTTTCCAATGTAAACTTAATTATAATTTTAACTGTATTGGCTCTTTCTATTTTACATATTAGATTTTAATTGGTTAACTAATTATCAGATAAGAAATCAAAAAAACAAAAAACTTCATTCAAGTGTTTTTTTGGTTTAAATGTTGCAATATTTTTACCGAATTTAAATTTT
>JAKUCM010008490.1:0-24740 GCA_023374145.1 Lepidium sativum
CATTGTGTTGTTATAATATTTTCTGAGAATATATATAAAACAGCAAAATCTCAAAACTCAAAAGATTGGGCATTTAAAGCACCAGAAAGATCAAACAATTGGGTGTTTCTTATCCTCGAAAATTTGGGTTCGTATTCGTATATATTTTTTTGGATAACCGGGGAGGTTTTAAATCCTATGGGAAGGGTACAAACTATTATCTTATAAGAAGTATAATCCACGAATAAACTTTTTTTTCTAAATATTCAAATAGGCTAAAAATATAGATCTATATCTACATAAAAGTAACTCGAAAATGTGTTTTAGTTTTATATAACATGAGAATCGAATCTACAAATTTTTAAAGTTCTAGACCTTGCTCCCTACCACCTCACTACGAGTTCTTTGTATGATCTTTGCTGCAATATTTTATTTTTTTTCAGTTTTTCAAAGATGATCATAACTCATGATTTAGTTAATGAGAACATAATATCGGCAATAATGATGATTGTCAAGTGTACGAAACAATAAACATCTTCATATTATTATTGAGACCTCAAAGGATAGATTTTGTTAGTATTTGGACGGTGGACCTAACTTGTTTCCGTCTGGAACAAGGCATGTATCTTCTTCCCTTTTGGTTTTATGCCACGTTGATTTATGATATTATATTGTATTAAAGTGCTCAACTTCGAACTCAAAACCCCCCAGAAATGACTAGCCGTGTTATTAACCTTATATTCACTTTAAGTTCAAAATGTTACCTCTTAATCTCTTCACTGTTAGTAAAACTAGGTGAGTGTTTGCGTTACGCGGCAGAATTTTTTTTTAAGTCATATTATTTTGTTGCAAATTTTTAAAATTTTAGGAGAACTATGAGAGGTTTATTAAGGAAAGAGAAAAAAATGTTTTAAATATTGATGAACAATATTCCGGCTGAATATTTTGTCAATAGTCGAGACTACTTTGATGTTTATTGGTCATGTTCAAGTGGTTGAACTTGTTTTTCGCGGTTCCTTTCTGGTGAATATAGAACCACTAAAATTACAAAATTGAAGTCTTCCGTACATTAATATGGGTATTTATTGTATATGAAATTACATGTGGCATGATAGTGAAGATTGTTGAAAATTTCTTTGTATACGATATTTTTAATGGCTGATTTGTTTTTTTTTGTGTGGTGGCACTCCAAATTCGTAGTCCTTCTTTTGATGTGACGCGAGATAAAGCAACATAGAGTTGGCCATGACTAAATACAGGCTTGGGTCGATAGATACCCATATTTTGTAAACTTTAGCCTTGACTTTTGTTTATTGTCATTGCATAACAAACTCTAACAGGGAATTGTCGTCTTCGCATTTTATGTGGACAATTTGTATTTGCCCTTGTCATGATGATCCTTGGTATACACACTTTTTTCTTGACATTGGTGTTGGTTAGTACCTCTGCTTCAAGTACCTTTTCACCTAAATGAGTAACAAGCAGTCTAGTCCCGTTACATAAACCTTGCTTTTGGTTTATGTTTCTTAACAATATGATTGGGGCATACTGGTTCAAAGGTAGGTGATGATTTGGTAATCCAGAACACTTGAGTGCATTTAGGTACTATGTAGTGTTTACAAGGTTAACTTCATCAAGGTCATCATCGGCGATACTGTCAGCACTAAGATACTCTTTCATGTCACCTCCAATTTTTGCTAAGAAGAAATCATTTAATTAATCAACAGTTTCATTCCTTTGTGTTAGGATGGCACGACCTCGCAGATATGCGCGGTTTTGGAAAGAGTTCTCGAGATTTGGGAATGTTGCTTCATGCATTTCTCTCATTGAGTTTTCTCCTTTTTCCAAGAGTAATGTGTCTTAGATCTCTATGTAGTAATTTTCTAGAGACGCTTCATTCAGAGTATTGACACTTTTAACCTCGCCATTCCCGACTTGTAAAATCCATGCAACAAAGTTTTTGTCTTGCTTCACTCTCATGTTTTTGGTAAGGGTGGCAACATAACAAATTTTCCAAATGTAAGATCTATTAAGTGTTGCGAGAATTGTATCTTGTATGTTCCTTGTGAGTTGAGTGGTAATATTTGTTTGAAATCTCCTACTAACAAAATTGTCTTTCCCTCAAATAGTTTCGCTTCTGCATCTGGGTTGGTAAAACTCATGATATCTCTTAGTGTGCGATCTAATGCTTCAAAAATGTGACGATGTGCCATTGGTGCTTCATCTCATATGATTAGATCTGCTGTCTCAACCAATTTTGTGAGCATTGTTCTTGGTTTGATATCACACATCGAGTCTTCATGGAGAAATGTTGGTTACTTGAAGGACTGCATGTACTGATGAACTTATTGATATCTTTGTTATCAATTTGATATATTGATATTTTTGAAAACCCCCTTTCATGGAAAAATTTCCAGAGAGAATGACAAAGCAGGTGCGGTTTTTTAAAGTTTGGAAATAAGGCAAAATTATTGACCTCTGGTTTAGCATGTATTATGGCCTCATGGACCAATGTTTAGGCGGAAACGAAATTGTACATTAGGTGAGAATCATTTATTTGCTAAGCATATTGATCGAAGAAGTAGTGGATGGGAGGTTAATTTTTGTTTCACGGATTTGAGTAAGTTAATTTTTTATGATGATGTCATTTTAACTTATATAATGGGTGTTTAATCTGATAATATTATTGGTTGATTATGAAAAATTAAATTGCTGATATGCCAACACTAAAAGAAACAACCCTGTTTTTATATATATAAAACTATTCTAAAATAAAGATAACGTCCAAAAAAAGTTGCTACAATTAAAATATGAAAAATATGATAATTAATTGATTGTATAGATAAGGGAATAATTAGAGGTGAATATATAAAAAAGTGCTTTGAGCTAATGCACATATTTTCTTATATTTTACCGGGATAATTCGGTTAATTTGGTTCCACATTAATTACAGAACCGAACTCTAACCAAAGTACATTCAATTTGGTGGTTCGGTCAAAATGTTCATCCGCACTAAAACGAGTTTATTAACCGGACCAACTCTTGTTCAATTCAATACAATTTCGGTTTGTATTGTAAAACCAAACCGGTCTGATAACCTTAAAATGAAGGCCCCCAGAAATTCAGATACAACACATCCCAATCCAAAACCAAAACCTCCTTCCAAAAAGTATTAAAAATGGTTTACAAAAACAAAGATAAGAATAATCTCAACCTGAGCAACAACCAGAAGGTTTAACAGCAGTAACATCATTGTTTCCAATATCAATGGTTTGTCCTTTGGGCAAAGTAGTTGGATCTCCAGTTCCATCAAGAGCTTTACGGCTCACTACACGATAAATTTGAGTCAAGACATGAGTAAAAGCTTGCTCAACATTTGTAGCATCAAGAGCAGATGTCTCCATGAAAAACATGTTCTCTTTCTCTGAGAAAGCTCTAGCTTCGTCTGTTGGAACTGCACGAAGATGACGAAGATCAGCTTTGTTTCCAACAAGCATGATCACAACGTTGGAATCTGTATGGTCACGAAGCTCCTTGAGCCATCGTTCCACGTTTTCGAATGTTATGTGTCTAGTTATGTCGTATACAAGAAGAGCCCCCACTGCTCCTCTGTAGTATGCACTCGTGATTGCTCTGTATCTGTATAACAATCACACAATATTGTTCAAAACAGAGCACAAAGAGAAGAAAGAGAGCACGTAATTGGAAAACTACTAGGAGTGGGAGATTATGGTTTACGATTTTGTTTCTGGTCTGGTTATCGATATTCAGTTTCATTGAAAGTACAAACCAAATAAAGGTGATGATTTCAACAAACATGGCCATTTTTACGTAATTAAGGATATAATTTCGACAGAGATGGCCATTTTTATGTAATTAAGGTGATAATTTCTATAAAATATGCAGTTTTATTTTAGTTCAAACATTTCGGTTTAGTTTGGTTCAATTCAATTTTCCGGTTATGCTGGTTTAACCACCCTCTATCGAGTAGAGAAACAGAGCGTACGAAGAATGAGAAAAAAAAAAACAGAGCAAAGCTTTAATGAATTTATCAGAGAAGTCTGGAGGATAATACCTTTCTTGACCAGCAGTATCCCAAAGCTGAGCTTTGATGATTTTATCGTCGACATGAACACTTCTTGTAGCGAACTCTACACCGATGGTTGACTTTGACTCGATGCTGAATTCGTTTCTGGTGAATCGAGACAAAAGGTTGGATTTTCCGACGCCAGAATCTCCGATCAAGACTAATTTGAACAGATAATCGTAGTCATCTTCGGCTCTGTACGCTCCCATTATTGAAATCTCTGATCAACGTAAAGGAGAATTCAGAGAGATGTTGTAATGATTCTTATGACATAAAACGATATGTTGTTGTGTTTTGTAATGAAATGAAACAGGGGTAGTGGGTAACGACGAAACCTTATTGGTTTTTGTTTGTCTAAAAAGAAAAAAACTAATAATTAAGATTTCAATCTTTTGTTATAATATAAAGCAATGACTAAGCATATATATTTTGAAAGTCGTTTGAAAGATTAGAGAACAAACATGTTTGACGAAATCTTCGGATTTATGGCCGCCATGAACTGGTAAACGCAGAACTTAATACACTTCCAAGATTGTTTAGATATTTCAATCGGATTAATGAATATTTATTCAAATTCAATATATATAGCTTCTGTCAAATTAAATCACTAGGATACATTTGCATCTGTCAAATTCAATATAGATAACTAAGAAAATCTTATACATAGTATTTTGTTTTATCACGACAAGTTTCAATTTGTGCATTAACGTTTATGAAAATGTTGATATGAGACTTAAATATTGTGTAGACTTGAGGGGAGTTATTATCTCACATCTACGTATCGGTTGCAATGTAATTACAAAACACATTAAATAAATAGAGTTTCTTTTTTTTTTAAAATTAATTCAAAGAAATAAAAATATAGGTAAAGGATGAATTTAACCCCGCAAAAACTCAGAATTAAACCTGACCCACCCAAACCTAACTGGATCCTCTCTTATTTTAGGTTATCCGACCAACTCCTTCGAAACTCAACCCAATCCCCACGAAATCTCTAATTTTTGCCTCCCTCATTTATCGCAACATTCGAATAGAAAATTGACGCGATTTCAGTTCTTCTCCTTAGTAAAAATTTCTTTTATGTAAAACTTTGTGGGATTACGCTCCAAAGTAGAAATTTTTCATCCGCCAAAATCTCCAATTAAAGGTAAATCTACAAACTTGTGATTGTTTATCAATTAAAAGAAAATACCCTAGTATTCGATTTTGGGCTTCAAAGGTTTTGGGATTGATCTATTTTGATCAGTTCGTTAGAATATAATGAAGTGTATAAGAATTTTGATTGGTACAACAACATAATTTTGAACTCTTTATGCTTCTGGTTCGGAAATTGGAGTTGCAAAATGAAGTTGATGATCGATCATCTACTCTCTATGTTTTGGTTTTGGATTTCATTGATTTTGGGATTGAAATATTATTGATCAAACAGTCAGAATTTGCTCGATTGTGTTATTATTTTGAAATTCATAGTTGTTGATGATCAATTAGAATGTAATATCAAACTCTCTATGTTTTGGTTTTGAAATAATTGCGGATATTGTTTTAGAAATTAGTGTTGATGTTCGATATTGATATATTGTGGATATTGTGTTGAGATAGTGTAGATTATCGATTGTGTTGAGATAGTGTAGACGATTGATTGTTTAATCTTTTATGGAGATTGTATTTGACATATATTTTTTTCTTGCAGACATGGTTTGAACTAGAGGAGGATCACGAAGAGGTAAAGGTAGAAGAAATGTTGATGCTGTACCCGTTGAGGATTTAAACCGTGAACATGAGGGAAGTGATGATGAGAAAGAAGATGAGGAAGGAGAACGAGATGGTGAGGAAGTTATCAGAGGAGATGATGAAGTGTTAGAAGACACAATGGTATGTGCATTTCACTGCTATTATTGTGCTTAGTTGGTATGATATTTAAGTTGGTGAATTGGATTGAGATTATGTTTGTGGTGAATTGATTTGGTAATAGGTATAACTCGTAAAACTAGTTACTTTTACTATATTTTTGTAAAACTTGTATAACTTTGTAGTTATACAAATTCGATAATGTTGAATGTTTCATGATGAATGACCGACTGCACTCCAACCTGCTGATATGTACTTTAATCCGACAGAGTAACCAAATAAAATGAAGATCTCCACTTGGTGCTTCATTAAGCAAACCAAAGTATTTTTTGATGGTTTAAGGCCTCCTTTAACATCCTTTAAGAGGGAATGGTTCGACAATTATTCGCATTTCTGACATATATTCCATATGCCGATGGAGGGAAACCACATGCCAATGGGTATCTAGATGTTGTTTTTATGAACCATTCGGACGAAAACTAAAAAAGAAGCTTGGTTCATTGTGAACGGTGTCCTGATCCGCTACAAACTCAGAGAGCACGCCTTGATCTCGGGACTGAACTGGTGGATGTATGAGATGATTGATTTTAAGGAAAAGTGGGCGGTAACATTTTCTAGAAGAAGCATATGGGTTATCTAGGGAAAAATATAAGAATCCAGGATGTGAAGAATATGTTGAAGCATTGGGGAACAATAGACACAAGTAATACAAGGTTGAAGATGTTAGTCATGTACTTCCTATGTCATGTCATTCACTTGCTGACAAAGGGCAGAACATATGCAGTCTCGATCGATAGAATCCTATTTAAAGTTGTGGATGATCTCAATTTTTGTTACAAGTTTTCTTGGGGAAGATGGACATTCGAGCACATGCTTCTCGAGATCGAGCACACAATAAAGCATTTCAAAGGCACGGTGTCGGGTACAGGTTGGTTGATCCCTGGTTTAGTACTTCCTCTTGATTTAGTTTACAATTTGGTAATTTCATTTATAAGTTATTGTGTGATGTTTCTTACAATTCTTATATTTGTGGTTGTAGTTATTGTCTTTTGAGGCAATTCCAACCTTGTACAGAAATTGTCGAGAGGTATGTCCAGACACATACCCATTTTGTCCTCGGATGTGCATGTCCAATTCCTAGCAACCGAACATGATAGGATACTATTTTCCTACAATCAACAAATTCCTTGATAAAACTATAATAATTATCCTAGTTTATCTTGTATAATTACAGTTAATTATTTATAATTTGTATTATTACAGTTAGTCATTGATTTATTTGTTTTGAAGGAGATTGTCAATACTCTCTCTCTCCACGTACAGACTAAAAACATATTATGCACGCTGAGATTACAAAAGAAGAGGATAAGGATACGCATGATTTTGTGGTTGACAGTTGGAGGTAACGTATCCGCGTTGGGAAGAGAATTATGTTTGAAGAGATGTACAACCAAGATGTGGAAACACGATTATGTACTTGGGTGGGTGTGGAAATAAATGGCAACGAAGGCCCACCTCCATCTTTTGCTCCAAGTCAAGCTGAGTGGGTTGATATACTTAAGGCAATGAAAGAAGAGATATATAATTTGAAGAAAAGAGTGACAATTATGGAACACGTAAAACATGTATAATTGGTATAAAAAATATATTTTTTGTAACTAGTATAACTTATATAACTATCAACTACAGTCAAATGGGGTTTGTGCTAGTGATGGTTATGCTGCTGCCGGTGATGCTGCACCCATTGATGATGCTGAAACTCGTGTCGGTGTTAGCAAGGTAATACATGCATAATTGGAATAAAAGTATATTTGTTATAACTAGTATAACTGTTCAACTATAGGCTGCTGGAACTCGTGCTAGTGTTAGCAAGGTATACATGTGAACAAGTAAGCATACAACAAATTATAACCCCAGTCAGGTAGTGACTAGGGAAAATGCGTAAAAGGTGTGAACAATTTGTTAGTGCATCTAAGTTAAAAACTCATTTAGAAGTGTGTGTTTAAGTAATCAAAGGTTATGTTTATTTGTTCCACGTCTGTTTAAGTGTTGAAGGTTGTGTTTATTTGTTTCAAACTTATAATTATTATGTTTAAATACTTAGATTAACATCACTCGAAATGTTTGACAATCTTACAATAGGACCAAAATATTTTTTGACCTTCTCCACAAGCTTAACAATCACCGCCCTATGCTCCCCCACATCCTTCTTCACCATTGCCACCTCCGCCTTATGCTCCATCGCTATCTTCTTCTCCATCTTCTCGATACTATATTTCAGGTTCTCATACTCTCCTTGTATAGCTTGATCCCAGTTTTCCTATGGAGACCATCGTTCTGTGGGTGGAAACAACATCGTTCTCACCCTATATACTAGTTACACTAGATATACTAGATATACTAGTTAAACAACATCGTTCTCACCCTATACACTCGACATTTGAAATAAATCTTGTTTCGGGCATGTTCATTTGTTTTCTCCACAATGATAGCTTCACCACATGAAAATTTCTCAGGAATTCCCCTTTC
Organism: Lepidium sativum; assembly: GCA_023374145.1. Taxonomy (NCBI): domain Eukaryota; kingdom Viridiplantae; phylum Streptophyta; class Magnoliopsida; order Brassicales; family Brassicaceae; genus Lepidium; species Lepidium sativum. The sequence goes on from JAKUCM010008490.1 coordinate 8,444, forward strand.
ATGGGTTTCTTCCTCTGAGTGGTTAGTGTCGTCCTCCTCGGTCCAAGACATCATATAAGACCTAAAAGAAAATCAGAAACAAAATTGACTAATTCAAAACTAAACATACCTTAGATCAAAATCAAACCTCGGAATTTTTTCTACAAACCCTAACTAACCAAGACCCTAACTTTAATTTAAACTTTTATCAAAATCTGTTACTAAAATAAGAAAACGAGAGAGAAGAAGTTGAGAGAGGAGGACTTACTGTGGATGGAAGATTGAATTTAAGAAGATTTCGACGAGATAGAAAGGGTAGCAAGAGATGAAAGAAGAAGTAGAGAGAGGAGAGGAGAGAAGAAGTCGAGAGAGGCAACAAGTGAGGAGGAGAGAAAATTTTTTCTTTTTTTTTGTTTATATACCAACGAAATTAGGTATGCACATGTCTCAACAAAATTTCAGCAGTTGGTGCCTAACAAAAATTTTGGTTTTTTATGACATAATTATACTACTAGTTACCTCTTTTACAAAATTACAATAACTTATACTTTTGATGATTTTCCATTAAACTTAGTATTAAATATCCTTATAAATTTACTTTTTAGTTTTATATTGAATTACAATACATTACCTAATGATTTTAAGTGTTTTATGTATTTTAATTGTATAAACAATATATATTTGTAATTTTAAATTTTAAGATGATTAAAATTTCGAAAGTCATACTTAAATTATAAGGAATATGGTGGACTAATATAATTAAGTCTAAAATGTTATTTAATTTTATTCTTAAACAATATATACATTCATTTATTACTATACACACAAAATATAACCATTTGAATGTTAATTTCTAAGAATTGAGTCTCATTGTACATTATTTTACTTATAAATATCTCATTTTTGTATTATTTTGTAAGATAAACAATATTACAAAAAAGAGTATTGTCATAGACTCATTATTAAAATAACAAAGAATATACATAAGACTTAAAATGTCACAAGGCCCAATTAGGAAAAAAAATTAAAAAACCCAATGCGTTTATTTCAATTATAAAAAAAAAAGTGAGACATGTCCACAAGGCTCTTGGGAAACATCTTTAGTTTTACGAGTTTCACAAGATTTACAGATACTCATTTTCCATAAAGGTCCATAAGTCTTTGGAAAACATCTCCAGTGATACCAGTTTCACAATATTTATTTATACTCAGATTTTTCATAAGCAAATCACTGATTGACCTCATCTTCTACTAGATATCTGAATATTGGCGATTGGAACCTTTGTCTCGACCTCCTTACGTTTGATGATCTTGGACATGTCTCTCCTACCGATGACATATTTTTCACTTTCTTTCTTATGTTTTAATAATTTGGTATGACAATATGATTTCTTTGGCTTTGATGTAATCCGGGACATCCCATTGCGACATATCGGGCAGCAAAAAAATGGACCTGATATACGCAAGTGCCCATAACTCGGACCAATAATAGTTAGAACAAAGCTCATGTAATGAGATATTACGAGGTCGAGGTTCGATTTTATGGTAATGATCAATGCAGCTAATGCGTGGAGACACGAATACTATTCGATGTCGAACACTCTACAACTGCAAATCTTTGATTCCAATTAAACAAAATAAGTCTTCCCATCACTACCAACAACATCGAATTCAAAGGTGTTTAGTGCCATCACAATCAACCTCTCAACAACAGCCCATGAATCATGTATTAGGTTTTTCACATACGACACCAATTTGTTTTCGATCATACCTTTCTTTGTTTCCATCCAACGATCACTAAACCACTTCAAAAATGTTTTGAGGATTGTATGAAGCATGTATATTAGGGAAAACTTCCTTGCTTCATCAAACACACTATTCATACATTCCACATCGCGTCGATATTGTACCTTTCTTCCAGAAATATACACCTAGCCCAATTTTCCTTCACAGTACTCTCCTCCAAATATCTTGCTTTAGACATGAATCTACTCACAAACAAACTATATTCACGGTTGATATCAGCAATTGTGTACTGCCTACTACACTGCATGAATTTCCAACCAACTATAGCTTTGTTGGTATTTGAATCATGAGCTCTCACATTTTGTGACATATGTCATATGCAATACATGTGATGGGCTTCTGGATACACATTAGCTATGTCGCCGATGAGCCTTGCATTCATGTCACTTACAAATACCAATTTAGAAGAATCTAGTATAATTGTCGTCAAAGTGTGGAAAAACCATGTCCAACTAGCAGCGTTCTCTCTAACGAGTACACTATACGCAATTGTATAATAGTGCCGATTAGGATATTGAGCTATGACAAAAACTAATACACCACCATATCCGTTGTTGAGGAATGTTGCATCTACAGTAATCATTTTCCTCATACCCCTAAACCCCTTAATACTAACTCCCAAAGCTATGAAAAGGTATTTGAACTTTCCATTCTCATCTAGTTGCACTCATGTTAGCGGCATTTAACTTTTGTAACTCGTACAAATAGGAATGGATCATCTTGTAGCTTTCTTCCAGAGTGCCATGCAGCCTATCAATAGCAAATTTTCTCCCTCTTCTTGCGGTGGAGTATGATATACTTACACCAAGTTTTATCTTCACAAGACCTATGATAACTTTAGGAGGGAGTTTTCATTTGTGCAGGAAAATCCTCTTAGAAAAGACTTGAAACTATTTCTGGTGTGCATTGCCTATTCGTGCCACTAGTTTCGCTCTGACTAGCCCGAGAGCATATATGCATCTTTGTGTATTTTATAATCCTAAAAATATCAATATTTCTAATATTTGATGCTCGTACAACCCATTTGCAGTCTTCTTTCTTACATACAATTCACAACTGACAGGGTTCAAATTTTTTAATAGCAAAACGAAAATTGTAGACAAATGATTCTCTATCTACAACTTCTTGCAATGTCTTCTTATCTTCAAATTCTTGATGCAAACTTAAACCCAAACTATTTTCCCATTCCTCTACGAACTAACGACTCTCTATAACGGGTGGAAGTTCTACATAGATATCACCAATATCTGATCTCTCAAACTAATATCCACACATCCATCTTGTGGTTCAATTTCATCTGCTCTAAATGGTGGAGAATACACAGTAATAGCAGTTGCTACTCCCTCACCATCATTACAACCAACAGAGCTTTGGACTGCTCTCGACATTCTTTCCTCAGGTTTTTTCGATCTAGTTATGACAGCCATGAGCAATGTTTCCGTACTACAGTTACATTCATCAAGGTAGGCTAGATAACCACACACATCCACATCATCACATATAGTCACTTCAACCTCATCTCTGACCGTACTTTGGTAGAAATGTAATTGCAATCTAACCTTATTTTCATCTAAACCAAGCCTTTCATATAGACAATATTCTATCACTGACAAAGTAATATCCTCTATTGCGTGCTTTATCAATATACAACATTTAAACCATATCACGACTTTGTCAATCATAATATCCTGTTAAAACAAACAGAAAAAATTGATTCAGCTAAGTATAGCTTATGTAGTTTTACTATTTAACATATCACTATCATGAAGTCTACTCATCTCACCACAAATTATCGTCTAGGCAGTTCAATAATACACAACACTATGTTTCAACCCTTACATTCTTACTCGACCCAGATTATACTAAATAAGCATCTCAATAAGCATAGCAAAATAGCAAAATTTTCAACTTCAAGATCAAAAAGTATTTTACCAAAATCTTTTCTCAAGTCCAATGTGGAAGATGCAAAGCAAGAATGAAGCTGCCTCAGATGAGATAAAGCAAGAATGAAGCTACGACAATGTTCCTACGACAATATGGCACAAAATTGATTCTATGATGTACAACTGATTCAGTAATGTATGATTGATTATGTAACGTATAACTTATTCAATTATGTTTAAATGGTTCATTAAAGTATAACTCATTGAGTTTTACTAGTTTAACTATCGCGAAAATTAACTTATATCAACTCATATTTGATCGTTTAGGTAATTGTAATCTGTAATGCACTATGTTTCAGCCTATACATTCCAATTATTACCAATTTCAAGTCTTATTCGAGCAAGATTCTACCAAATAACCAAAGCAAAATTATCAATGCAAACTCAAAATTGATTTTGCAATTAGTCTTTTTAAGCCAAATGTAAAGTTGCAAATCAAGAATGAAGCTGTAGAGAATAACAAACAACGGCAATGACAGGCCTTGTGGTGGTGGGGCATGTCGGAAATAATTTCAGAGACCGGTGGCGGCGTACGTCGTGTTTTAATGTAAGAGAAGAAAGAAACAAATCAGAGAGGAAAGAGAGAAAAAAGAAAGAATAATTCATATATTTTATAAATTAATTAATTTAGTAAATATATGAGAATGATATTTTTGGAGTATTAAATTTCATTAAAAGAATTATATATAAGAGATACTTTATTCGAATTATATTTTTGAGAAATTTGCCTTGAGAGATTATTTTGAGAGACACGTGTATTAGAATTTTTTAGTTTAATAGATAGAGATAAATCCTACCACCTTGTACAGGAATATTACTCTTATCTGAGAAAATTACAATCTTGTCAAATCTTCATTATGATTCCAGTGTAAATTATTTCTCTTCATGTGACCTGTTTAATCACCAAAGTATTTTATTGGTTTAATCACAACTTACAATTCATGACTTCTAACTCGTAAGAGAGGCTCTGAAGTAATTTGGTGATAATCAAAAACTCAAAGAGGAATCATAATACAGCAACAGTACAAAATCAAGATTTTTTCTCACCATTTTAACGTATAGATGGATCAATAGATTGATTTTTTCTTTTTCTTTTCCATTTGATTTGGAAAAGAAAATCCTAATACAACAAGCACAATATGTCACTGATTTGATCCTCATCAATGTCCCGAGTGCACAGCTTCATCAACGGCCAAAGCCAATGCAGCAGCAGCACCAACATATGTGTGTGGTGTTAGCTTCAAAAGCTCGTCTTTTGCTTCCTCAGGCAATTCCAAACCTTTGATAAACTTTCTTATGCTTTCTTCATCCACAGCTCTTCCTCTTGTTAGCTCCTTCAACTTCTCATACGGCTCTGGGACACCGTACCTTCTCATCACCTTTTTATATACCATATTAATTTTGTGATTTAACAAAGATACATGGACTAACTATATTAATATCAAAGACTTAGAAAGTCAAGAAATTTACAGTTTGTATGGGTTCAGCGAGGACTTCCCAAGTGTGATCCAAATCTTCGTTTAACCGAGCTTCGTTAACCTATAACAAAAACATTCTTAGTTTATGGCAGGTGGAAACATTTCTTAGAGCTACGGTAAAATACCTGAAGCTTCCCAATCCCCTGTATTGCGCTCTTGTAAGCAAGTAGAGAGTGTCCTAAAGCTCCACCCATGTTTCTCAAGACAGTTGAATCAGTTAAATCACGCTGCAGATTGTACATTTTAATCTTCAGGATTATTTTATTTCTATTACAGTTAATGAATCCTAGTGGAGACACTCAATATGAAAAACTGCCCAAACCTGCATTCGTGAAATGGGAAGCTTCCCACTGAGAAAAACAAGTTGTGCATTTGCTACACCTAGATTCCCTTCACTGTTTTCAAAATCAATAGGATTCACTTTGTGAGGCATTGTCGATGATCCAATTTCACCCGCTTTCGTTATCTGCATCAAAATGTCAAACAATGAGAAGATTTCCCATAACCATTCAAGAGATTCAAGCATATTTTTTTTAATGATTTCTTAATACTTGCCTGCTTAAAGAACCCGTGAGATATGTAGCTCCATATATCTCTGTCGAAATCAATTAATATATTGTTGAATTGGCTGATTGTATTAAAAAGTCGAGCCATATAGTCATGAGGTTCAATCTGCAAAACAAATAAGAACCATTGATAAATGTGAAGAACATAATTCTAGCAGGAAATTCGATCAAGAAAGACTGTATACCTGAGTCACATATGGGTTAAATGTTAATCCAAGAGACATAACAAACTCCTTTGCAACATGGGGCCAGTCGATATTCGAATATGCGGAAATATGGGAGTTGTAGTTACCAACAGCGCCGGCAAATTTACCCTTAATTTTAGTTTCTGAAAGATATCTCCTTTCTTCACTTAATCTCACAGCAAAAATTGCCATTTCCTTTCCCAAAGTTGTAGGTGAAGCTGGCTGTATCATAATTCATAGAATCCAAAAGAAAATCATAGAATCAAAATCTTGACCATTGCTTTAACAAAGAAATACATAGAACCAAAATACTGGAAAAACAGGGGAAGGTAAAACCATGAAAGTCTTTTCTTTCGACATTACCTGCCCATGAGTACGTGAAAGCATGGGGACGTACGCAAAGTTCTTAGCCATCAGAGAGATTGACTTGATCAGCTCATCCATGGAAGGAAGTATAACTGAACTAAGTGCATCTTGAAGCATCAAAGCATGGGAAAGATTGTTGATGTCCTCAGACGTGCAAGCAAAATGGAAAAACTCAAGAACCTGATTGCTTAAATAGACAAGAAATTTAGTTACAGGCTATAAAAGCATCCAAACCTAAGAACTTAAGCATGAGAGAAAGGTCTCTAACCCTGGCAATCTCTGGATGTGATTCACACTTTTGTTTCAAGAAATACTCCACTGCTTTCACATCGTGATTTGTTACTTTCTCAATCTTTTTAACTTCCAATGCATCATCAATGCTAAATCCATCGATTATGCCTTGCAAGTAGATCTGTGCTTCTTTGCTAAAGCTTGGAACTTCAGTGACTTCAGGAATGTTGGAAAGCTTAAGAAGCCATTTGATCTAAAGTAGAAACAACATTTAAGCAAATGGTCGCATTAGAACAGACAACTAAACTACTCGTACATGCTTCGTCCACCAAAAAAGAAGCTTAAACAGGGAAATAGCATGAAATTTCTAGTACTATTTCTCAATGAAAAAATCAGATCATAAAGCTTCATATACGAGTAACAAGAAGTGTTAATACCTCGACAAGTACTCGGAAATAGATCAAGCCAAACTCGCTCATAGAAGAGGCCAATTCCTTAACTTTTCCCCAGTAACGTCCATCCAAAGGCGATAGTGCCGTTAAATTCGACATCTCCAAGTCTCTGGAACTTTTCGCAGCAATTGCTATTGCCTAGTGTATATATCCATTAATCGCAAATTCACATACATCAATAACACAGCTTTTCAGCAAAAACCCACAGTAAAACTCGGGTTAAAACTAGGAACCTAAGAGCAAATTCGTGGAGGGTACAAAAAATCTTACATTTCTTGAAGTCATTAGCTTGATAGAATCAGTAGAAGAAACAGAGAATAAAAGTCTCGGAAGCGAATGATGAGAAGCCAAGTTTAAGGGTTTTAAGAGACTTGTGGTGGGTATAAGGCCGAAACAAGGGATTTTAGTGTTGGTTAAAGCCATCGAAGAATAATTGAGCTCCATTTGTAAAATAAAAATTCAAGGATTTAGCTGCAGAATCAAAGCTCAGAAAGCACGACGAAGAAAGTGGAAGCTTTTCGCACATGTAACGCCGATAGTATTTAGGGTTTTAGGAGATTCCGTTTAAAAATTAAAAGTGATTTGATTGTAAATTCCATTAATACCCCTGATTATTTTTTATACGGTTTCAGGTTGGTTGAAGATTGTGAAGTAAACGAAAATTCGAAGAGAATAATAAGATTGCTCAGTAGACAGTTATTTTAGTCTTATCTCGACTGATACAGTTTCTTTTCTCTTAAAGCATGTCGTGAATAGAGTAGTAGCTAAACCAGTAGATTAAATGTTGGTTTAGTACATGTTTTACTAAACTCGTTCAATGATTATTGAGCTATTTCTTCTGCTTAATTGACTGGTTCAGTTACTACTCTAATAGTTAATACTTTCAGATAAAAAATTTCAATGTAGCTGGATTTTATTCAGAAACTATCACTTATAGTATGTTATATTTACGAATTACATGTTTGCCCTTTTTTCTTTCTCATCCAACTATGGAGGAAACTTTTTTTCACTTTCCTCCAACACCAGCAATACCAGTATCACTGGATTTTGTTGGCATTGGATTTCCAGTGCAATGCTTGTTTTCTTTTCGTCATCTGTGTCGTCTCTATTCTGCTTCCCATCTCCACCAAAAATCATGGTCGGAAATATTCGAAAATCTTTGTTCTTAGAACGAAGATACCTTCAAAGTTGGCTCCACCATCTTCTTTCGCCGAAGATGAGATCGTTGTCTCTTCCTCCGTTATGCTCGTTTCATTCTTTCTCTTTGCTTATGTGTTTTGTTTGGTTAATGTCTCCTACATTTCCGGCGATTTTAAACCACCGAGATTGACTTGCCGTCTGTGTTAAAGAGAAGATTTGCAATCTCCTCTTCCACCGGACAATCAAGCTTCCGCTTTGTTTTTCGCTAAGATCTATGGATTTCTCATGCAACATCATGATACCTTCACCGCCAAGCAACCACTTTCATATTTCGGTTTCTATAGTTTTCCTTTTTATAGTATGATTTCTTTCTATTAGACTTTCTATCTTTAAGAGGCTTAGGTTATTATAAACCGTCTCTTAAGGCCTATATAAGGTGTTCTAAGTTGGCTTTAATAAGATGGTTTTGAAAGTTATTAATACAAGAGTTTTCTCTTAAGCCTCGCATTGATGCGATTAAATTCATCAATACGAGAGTCTTGCATAGATTTGATTCAATTCATCGATTCAAGAAGTCATGTCTCTAGTAACCTAAATCCCTAGATTTGAGCTGAGTTACCGTTGATACACTGCGCCAGGTTGGCATCAGAGCTCTACTATGTTCCTCGTCAGCCATATTCGATGGCAAGAACTCGTCGAGCACCGTTACGCACGGAAGCAGAAATCACCCGTGACGCCATTGCTGAGCTTCAAGCCCATATGGCAACGATCGCCGCCACCCTCCAAGCTCTTAATGTTCAACGTCCATCATCACCAGCTTGTGACAACGTTGAACAAATCGAAGACAACAAAGATGACGAAGAAGAAGACGCAAATCAATTTGCAGCAGTCGATGATAATCCCTTCCCTCCTCTCCAAAATAACTGTGCACTGGCACGTGATGATGGCCACATGGTTAATGGTGATTTCCAATGGAGAACATGTTCTAAAATAGAGATCCCGGAGTTTCATGGTAATTCCTCAGCCAAAGAATTGCTCGATTGGATAGTACGGTAAAAGAGATTCTTGAGTTCAAAAGAGCACCAATGGAGCGCAGTGTTCCAGCTCTGACAATGCGTTTTTGCGGTCAAGTAGCGGCATGGTGGACACAATTGAAATCAACTCGAGCTCACCTCGGGAAGCCAAAGATCCTCGCTTGGAACAAATTGCAGGCAAAGCTCAAGAAGACTTTCTTGCCATACAACTACGATCAACTCATGTTCCAACATGTACATAACATTCGTTAGGGAACTCGCATTATTGCAGAATATTCAACTGAATTTTCGTGCTGCTAACACGGGTTGATCTTCAGCATATTAAGCAACAATTGGTGGATCGATTCACAACCGATCTTCGACAACAAATACATCACACCATCAACTTGTTCACCCCCATTAACATTATCAGAAGCGCACCAGTAAGCCCTCACGATTGAAACGCAAACCAGGAAATTTTTTTCTGAGTCTGCCTCTCATCTGACTCGTCATATTCAACAGCAACAACAAAACGCCACACTCACTCATACACCACAACAACAACAAACCGAGACTACTCTCTTGCCTTACAAATAAGACACTTCCTAGACCATCTTCCCTTCGTTGTTTTGCTTGCGGCGAGATTGGTCACCATTAATCCAATTGTCTAAAGTGTAACTGTAGGGGTCTTCTCCTAGATGTTGCTGGTAATGACGTTGAAGTAATATATGATAAAGAAGTAGTGAAAGATGTCGAGGAGACTGAAAACCTTGTTGCAGATAGTGGACCATGTTTGATGGTTCACCATGTGTGCCTTGTTCCTCGTCACCATGATGAGAATCCTCAGCGACATAACTTGTTTCATTCAAAATGTATTATTGCAGTAAAGGTTTGTAAGTTTATTATCGATATCGGAAGTAGCAAAAACGTGGTGGCATAGGACGTCGTCAACAAACTCAAGTTACCAACAGAGCTACACCCTTGTCCTTACAGACTCACATGGTTGGATAAGAAAACGAACTTAATCATTACTCGACGTGCTCTTATATCATATTCTATTGGAGGTACATTGAAAGACAAAATTCACTATGATGTAGCATCGATGGACGCATGTCACCTCCTTTAAGGATGCCCTTGGATCGAGTACAACTTGATAGTTATCTCAATACCTATAACTTTCGGTATAATGATTCACTCTACAACCATCCCTGCCCGAGATATAGAGTACACCGTCTACACTAGTCATTTTTCTACAACGTAAACTATTTGGGCAAACACTTCGAGAAGAGGGACGTGTTCTGATATTGATCAACTCAACTGTAGAAGCATCATTTCCATCAATTGCGGCTCACTTTCAAGGTCTTTTGAATGAATTTCAGGATGTTTTCCCCAATGAGCTTCCACACGGCCTCCCTCCTCTTAGAGATATTAGCATCGTATTGATATGGTTCCAGATGTTATTCTTCCTAATCGAGTGCATTACCGTATGAGTCCAAGTGAGCATGAAGAACTTAGACGAGAAGTTGAGGATCTCATGACCAAGGGATATTTGCGTGAAAGCCTCAGTCCATGTGTCATCCCCGCATTGCTTATACCAAAAAAAGATGGATCATAGAGAATATGTATTGAAAGTCGTGCTATAAATAAAATAACCATTCCTTATCGCTTTCCATACCTGTCTTGCGACCCTCTTAGATTAAATTGGAGCTGTAACAATTTTTTTAAACTTGGACCTTCGCAGTGGTTATCATCAAATACGAATCCGTCTGGACGACGAGTGGAAAATTGCGTTTTAAAATCGAGAAGGACTTTTTGAATGACTTGTCATGCCTTTCGGCTTGTGAGCATTTTTATGCGCGTCATGAATAAGTATCTTCGTCCTTTCATCTGCAAGTTCGTGGTTGTTTATTTTGATGATATTCTGATATTCAGTATGCCCCTCACGGAGCATCTCACGCATTACAGGAAGTACTTCTTGTTCTACGACGTGACCAGGTTTTTGCCCACTAAAGAAGTGTGAGTTCGGCTCATCTCAGGTTCACTTCCTTGGGTATATCGTCTCTACGGAAGGGATAATCCGTTGATCCAGAAAAAGTTGAGGCGATCAGATATTGGCCTACTCCAACTACCTTATCAGAAACTTGAAGTTTTCATGGTTTAGCTTCTCTTTATCGTAAATTGGTTCCGCAGTTTAGCAGCTTGATGTCACCCTCTCACCGATTGTATTTTTTGGGATGGTGTTTTTGCGTGGACTTCGGCAGCAGCTATAACTTTTAAGGTCATTAAAACAAAGTTGATTTCAACACCGGTACTAGCTCTTCCCGATTTTACACAAGTATTCGAGCTACATTCAGATGCGTCTAAATTGGGAATTGATGAGGACATCGACTCCAACAAATCTATAGAAGAGATGTTAGCAGATCAAAACACAATCATCATTAAGAATCCGCCTAAGACAAGAGCAGGAACAAAGAGGCTCAGAGAAATGTTTAACAAGTCCATACAAAGCCTCTTAGCCCAAAGAGTTGAAGATAGAAAGGCTGGATTAAAAGATGGAAGTATTGGAGCCCAAATGAGCTACTTGAAGGCCAAATGATGATGATCTCAATTCCAGCCACTTAAAGGCCCAACTAAGGACGCCTAAGACTTACCAAAACCGAGTTACGGTAAGTATTTCCATTATTCCAATTACCATTATTCTGTTTGCTTCTTTTGCAGATTTCCTTTTCAATTTCTTTCCTTTTTTTTTACCAAATTGTAATTTTTCCATTTTATTTCGAGTATTCTCATTTATGTAAGAGATACTCTCCTACCTGCCTTGAACCCACTATATAAGGTTCCTCATTTGCAGCCTTGTAACAAACCTTTTAATCAATAAAGATCGAATTCTTCTTCTCAAAACCGAGAGAGATTAACACTTCGAATTTGGCCTTTCCTTGTGAGTGATATCAAGGCGACTCCAAGTTCTGACTTATCACAAGTTTCTTCCATCACTTGTGTGGGCGTTCTTCAATCCCCCTTTCATCCACCGAATTTCCTAGAGGGAGGCTTGAGTCCAGCTAGTCAATTCCCATCCTCCACCCTTGTGCTCATTGGTTTCTAAGAGAAGAGAGACTTGAGGTCCAATCTCTTGAAGCCGCATATCACCTTGTGAGAATCATCCCCGGTTCTTACATCAGGAATATGTGTCGTCTTAAGTCAGCGTAGTCGGCCTATCGCCTTCTTTAGTGAAAAGCTAGTCGGAGCTCGCTTGAGTTATAGTACCTACGATGTGGTGTTTTATGCAGTGGTTCAAGCAATCAAGCATTGGAGACATTATCTTTTTCATAAAGAGTTTGTCCTCTATACAGATCACGGTGCGTTAAAACACCTACACAGCCAAGATAAGGTCTCAACTCGTCATGCATCATGGGTATCTTACTTGCAGCAATTCACATTTGTTGTCAAGCATACATTGGGTGTGTCCAATCGAGTTGCAGATGCCCTGAGTCGTCGCCATTCTTTGCTGAGTGTTCTTCATGTTTCGGTACCAAGGATTTGCATCATCTGCCGATTTATATGAGTGATGATTATTTTGGACGAATTCTTCTTGATATCTAGCATGGTCTATCTTCTGACTTCACTCTTCATGATGGGTTTCTTTTTCATGGCGACCGTCTTTGCGTTCCAGCCTACAACCTTCGTCTTCAGCTTATTGGTGAAACACATAATGAAGGCCACATAGGTTGCGACCGAACATTGCATTTACTCTCTGATTCGTATTTTTGGCCTGCATTAAGGCGTGACATGAGCATTTTGTCGAATGATCTACGACTTGTCAAACGTCCAAAGGCCATGCGACCAGCACCGGTCTATATCTTCCTCTCCCTATACAAACTCAACTATGGTCTGACATTAGTATGAATTTCGTGATGGGTCTTCTTCATACACAAAAGGGGTTTGGATTATATCTTTGTCATTATGGACCGTTTCTCCAAAATGGTACACTTCGTTCCATGTAAAAAGACAACGGATGCAGTTCAAGTTGCAACACTTTTCTTTCGAGAAGTTTACAGGCTCCACGGGTTGCCAACTTCCATAGTTATAGATCGCGATTCACGATTAATATGTTACTTTTGGCAATCTTTATGGAAGCTTCTTCGAACTAGCCTTGATATGAATTTCGCATATTATCCTCAAACGGAGGTGACCAATATATCTCTGGAAACTTGCTTTGATGTCTTGTAGGAGATTCTATTAAAACATGGGATTCCAAACTCCCTCAAGCAGAGTTTACTCATAACCATGCACTCAATCAGGAGCTCGGGATTCAGTCTATTTCAGGTGATTTATGGTATTCTTCCTTGTGGCCTTTGGACTTAACTACTCTCCTAGATCATACACGCTTGCATGGTACCGCTGAAGATTTTGTCGCCAATATTCATCAAGTTCATGTGCAAGTTTCCACCAATCTCGAGTCCTCCTCTTATAAGTATAAAGGCTGCTTCTGATTCTCGTCGTCGTCATATTATCTTTGAAGTGGGTGATTATGTATGGGCATTTCTCACTAAAGATCGAATGCCGGCTCATGCATACAACAAACTTAAAACAAAAAAGATATGACCTCTCACAGCTTTGGAGCGCATTAATGACAATGCGTATCGCCTACAACTTCCAGCACACATCAACTCCTCTGAATGTCTTCAATGTCTGCTACCTCTCCCGTTTTGTTCCACCAGATCTGGTTCTTGATTCGAGGTTGAATCCTTCTAACCCTGAGGGACCTGATGCAGCATCATGATACCTTCACCGCCAAGCAACCACTTTCATATTTCGGCTTTTATAGCTTTCTAGTATGATTTTCTTTAATTAGATTTTCTATTTTAAGAGGTTTGTGTTATTATAAACCGTCCCTTAAAACCTATATAAGGTGTCCTAAGTTGGCTTTAATAAGACGGTTTTTGAAAGTTATTAATACAAGAGTTTTCTCAACCTTGCATTGATTCGATTAAATTTATCAATACGAGAGCCTTGCATCGATTTCATTCAATTCATCGTATCAAGAAGTCCATATCATCACCACCACTTCTCCTCTGCCTCTAGTCGAGGGAGAAGACAGTCGTGCGCCCCAACCAAACCCTCTAAAGACTACTCCGACCATCACCACATTTCCCATGTAGGAACATATGGCGGCCATTGAATTCACCGCGTGTAGGGCAAACTCAATGCTCATCATTAATGGCTCTTTATGGATTAATTTATTGGTTTGAACCCATTTAATGGCCCAATTTTAAAATAAGGTATAATTTATTAGTTTTTCTAATCAACTGATTTAGTGGGCCACTTGAGGACAAATCCAACTAAAAGACGGTTAGACAAGTTTTATTTGATTGTCCTATTATATATAAGTCCTTGTTCATGTCCGATTGGGAGAATCTACATCCATGAATTGTTTATGACTTGGTAGAATTGTATCAAAGCTTAAAACCATTTGTTTAAAGAGCTATTTTATGTGTTCAACTATCCTATATGGCGACTGAACCAAGATTGTTTCAGAATCTTCTCAATATTTGTGAACAATATTCCACCTCCTATCCGAAATTTTCATATCCTATATTATGTTGTTTTTGATTAGCTTATGTATGGGTAGTGGATAAGACTTGAGTGAAAGTAGCAATTATATCAACCTCAAAAGTGGCCGGTAGTTGAGTGGAAAAATCAATTATAATAGTGTTCACTATAGGTGAATATGAGGTTTTAACAATGATTGAGTTTAAAACATTACACATAACGGGAGAGACTTGTAGGGCACAAATTGTGCTTCCTTCAAAAGCTTCCACCTTTTGGGAATCTGGATTACCAACAAACTATATTACGCTACAACCATTAGAATATCCAATGAAGAATCTAAAAATGTTGTAACATTTGTGGCATCAGGGATATGCAAACTAGTAGCACTAAAGTAGCCATTGGGACATCATAACTGAATTATTCTCTACGCTAACTACTTTAGTATCTTATTTACTTTTGAATTAGAGAGATTTTGTTAGGGATCTGGGTGAGAGGAAGTATGCATGTTTTCTGGATGTGAAACAAAAACTTCTAAAACTAAAACTAGTTAAATGGAGGCAGCGAGTGACTTTCTGTCCTAATTGTTCGTGTCTACTATATTTAGAGGACAGCCAAGTATACTCCACATCAACATTAGAGACTATGCCCCTTTCATCTTTTGCAACAAATTTTGAGAAAAAAGTTTACCTAACTCTCAATCAAGAGTTTAGCTTCCCCCATTAACATAAGATCAAGTCTTGGCTTATTGGTAATCATTGGTGCACCTAGACCACAAGGCTATATGGCTAATTCTAGAATTGAGTACATAGAATTTGGATTATTTTTTAAATAACCCAAACCTGATGTAAAGATATGTAAATGTGGGTCAAATCTTTGTCCGATATTTTTAATAAATTTTATACATTTATATGTGGATTTTATAAATAACAAAAAATTACATTTCGTCATCTAGTGTTTTTGAGTCTAACTTGTCGCCTCTTTTTCTTCCGATTCCAGTATTCTCTTATCGTCTCTTTTTTCTCCGATACTTTGTTTAGAGTTTTTGATTCCATCAAAGATTATAAACGCTTAGCTAACAAGAAGGATCTGCAATAGTTTTATAGATGGTTTGATTATACTTAAGAAATTTTTTTTATTGCTAGTCTAATTGTTGTTGATTTGTGTTTTATGATCAAAGTTGGTTTTGTGGGTGATCATTTACATAATAAAAAATAAATTAGTTACTTACCTCTGTTGTAGTGACATTGGGGAATGATGAACTTAGGAGCTGATGGTGTAGTATACAAGCGACAATATGACACCATGCAAAGCGATACATGACACCATGCAAAGTGATTACAGTTTTCTGCTTACTTTTTTTTTCCTTGGATCAAACTGACTTTAATTTACATATATATATATATATATGTCTTCTTCATAAACATTGTATTTCACCAAACTTCACAACACTCAAAAATGTTTTCTAAAGATATGTTTTAATGTTATCAGCTTAGTATTTGAAAACTTGTGGCCACTATTTTAATTGATTTAATCATTTTAAAATGTATTTTTTTCTTAAACTCATTCTAAGAATTTTGATATACTCTCT
>JAKUCM010008492.1:0-16581 GCA_023374145.1 Lepidium sativum
GAGAGACATACATAACTGAGCCATCTTGGATAAACTGTTTATTTCTGGTCAAACATATTTGTCCTGAAATCTTTGAATACATACTCAACTATATATTTTTCGATTAGTCAAACCTTATTTCAAGCGTGATTGATCATATCAATTTCTTCATCACGATCTCCTTATTTCAATAATGGTTGTGAATATCTATGATTGTAATTTATACTTTCAATTTATTAGTTATTCCAGTTATGTTCTTGTATTTTCTTCTTATATATCTCTGTATCTCACTGCTTCTTGCGGTGGTGGCTAGAAAGATTCATGTTAATATCGTGATTAATGAAATATAAGTTCGTTAAAACTTTGATATAGGCCCAAAATTCCGATACCATGAGAAATAAAAATATAACAATGTTTACTAAATCTAGTTGATTGAATTCTCACCTGAATAGAGATTTTTACTATCATTTTCTGGTATTTAGGTTTTCAATTTGGTTCTGAACAGAAACAAATCAGTTCTAGATACCAAACATATTTCGGATTGATATTGGTTTCGAGTTAGTTCGAATAGATTCAAAAGGATGTACTATGATATATATTTCACTAAACCTCATATGATCAATTTGTCGGAAACAAATTAAATATTTTTTAAGGAAAATTTTTAAACATATTTTAAGAAAAATAAAACGACTGAGCAAAGCACAAAATTCTTTAAACTGATTAGAGTTTTCATTAAATAATTTTTTGCTTTTTAATTGATAAAACCAGTAAATGAATATTGAATTATTCTTAGAATATTTCTTTAAAGAAAAACGAATTCTTGTCATCAGTATTTTGTAGAAATTTAGGAAAAATGAGGATGAAAGAACCTCAATCTAAATTGATAAGTATATTTTATTTTTAAAATCTTAATTAATTGAAATATTTTCTCCTCAACCAACTTTTCTCGATAAAATTAAATTTAAGAGAAAAACGAAAGAAGAAAACATAAGCATAATGTTTTTAAAATGTGACCTTAAAATTGAATTTGGTGTGGTCTAGGAAAAATGCCTATTCCACTATTATGTAGACACGGTTCTGCTGCGGACGAGATCAACACCATAGGCAATATCTGGACGTGATCCAATCATGGAGTACATAAGGTTGCAACAACACTAGCATAAGGTACAACTTCCATGTCTTTTGCTTGTTTTAGTTCTTCTCATGGAGTTGATTTTTGAAGTCTGAAATGAGTATCAATGGTAGTTTGCACTAACCTGCAAGCTTCTATATGAAAGTCTTTAAAACTTTTCTCAAATAACCCTTTTAAGAAAGAATTAAAGAACTTTCCTTTCTGTTTCTGGTGATTTTTATACCAGGATTTTTCTTAGTTGGTCCCAAATCTTTCATTTCATATACAGAACTCAACACTGCCTTTACCTTTTTATCTCATGCTTTTTAACTGCTGCTAACAACATATCATCCACACATAGAAGTACAGGAAATTATGTTTTCTGGTTTGTTACCGTTTAAGTAAACACAAAGGTCAAATTCACTTTTTATGAATCCTTGATCAATTATAAATGTATCAAATTTGTGTTCCATTCCCTAGGTGACTGTTTTAAACAGTAGAGACTTTTTTTAAGTAGACAAATCATATCCTCTTGACCAGCTTATACATATCTTTCTAGTTGTTTCATGTAGATAGTTTTTTTAAAAGTTCTATGTCGAAAACTTGTTTTCACATCAATTTTTTCTTACCCCATGTTGTAGTTAGAAACATGTGATAGTAAAAATTCTGATTGATGCATGCCCTTTGTTTGAGAATAACCCTTAAGCACTAACCTAGCTTTTTTTTCTAGGCTTCTGATCACTTGTAAGTCATGGTTTCAGTTTGTAGATCCATCTACCACCTTTTGATTATTTGGCATGTTTCTAATTCCCAAGCGAAATTTATGTTCAAAGAATGCATTCCAGAAGTCCTAATCTATGTTGTTTTGAGCAACATGATAGGAATTATGTTATTCTAGGTTCATTGAATCTGCAGTTGCTAGTGCATAGGCTGTAAAATCTGCATCCTCAAATCTATAAGGAGGTCTGATTTCTTTTCTCTGTCTGTCACGAGCAAGAAGATAGTCATGATCATTACTTGTTTTCGAACTGTGAATCTGAATTTATTTGAAACGGACCGACTTGTCTTCCAAATCTTCCTTAAATGAAACTCTCTTCTTGACTTTCGTGTTAGATTCGTTTGATTTTGTAGAAATTAGGTCCTTCAAGAGAGTGCTCTCATCAATCATAACATCCTTGCTAACGACTAAATTATGTTCTTCTATCAACCAGATTCTGAATCCCTTTGTACCTTGACCATAAATAATAAAACACACCTTTTGTTGCTCTTGGACTGCTATTCTCTTTGATAGTATGAATATAGACAATACATCTGAAGCCTCTTAGATTACTGTAGTCCAATTTTCTGTCTGTATAAATTTTGGGATCTCAAAATTCATAAAGGATGAGGGAGACATGTACTGTTGCCGCTGCATTTGCCCAAAATTCTCCACCTAACATTAAATCTGATAACATGCATCTTATCTTATCCATAATTGTTCTATCCATTATTTTTGAGATACTATTATGTTGTGGAGTATAGGGACAAGTCATGTGTCTCTATAAACATGATTCTTTACGATCAAATTAGCATTGATCTGAGGTGATCCTTCTGATTCTTCTTGAGAATCCTTCAAACGACAAGTCTCAAAAACGAGACTTCCGGATAACTTCTTTCTCTGACTAGGTACGCTTCTCTCACGCACTATTTGATTACTTGTTCTTTGCATAAACAATCGATAAACTCCTTAACCATGACGCTCTGATACCATTTGTGAAAATTTTACAGCTGAAACTCATGATGATCTTTATCCGAGCTCAAACTTGAATTGAAGAACAAGACCGTAAACGAGATTGAGAAGATAATCATGAAAACAACAAAGAAAGTAAGAGATCAACACAAGAGATTTATAAAGTTCCCAAGAATGTACATCTCTGTTCGCATAATGAATCCGGTAATTCACTAGCTCACTTTTTCTTTTCTTTTTTTCTTTTTGGTTACAAATGTTACAAAATGGCGGATCAAACTTCAACAATGAAGATGATTGATACTTTAAAAGACATTCAGTCAATTAACACTTGTTAACTGGATTTGCTCTAACAGAAATATAATTGGGCCTTAAATGGTTAATGAATAGACACAGATCATGATTGTAACAGAAGCTAATAGGAAGACCCAAATCGTGATGTAAACATGAGCCCATGAATCATTAACACACAATCCACAAACCCAAAAGGAATAACGCGTTAACTTATGATTTTTCAGCCACACCACCCAGAGAGAAACTCCACTAGAGAAAAGAACTTTAGTCTAAATGCCAAAATGTATTAGCCTCAGGGCACTCTGATCTTTAGGCCTACACACTCCTTTCGGAAACACCTTTGCATCAGCTCTTGTGTCAACTTTAGCAGCCCTGGGAATCCGTTACACATACTTTCAGTCCACCAGATACAAGACTGACTTTTCTTTGTTCATATATATTTAGCCCTCACAGCCGCTTGAACTTGTCCAAAACCTCGGATATCACTGCAAGAGATTGGGTAGACCCATCAAAAAATACTATTAGATCATGTGAGAAATTTTGTGGACATGAGAATGAAGACCAACAAGCTTTCTCTTTGCCTTTTATATTTAGATATAAAATTATGTAATACGGTATTCTATAAACCATTATTCTATTGTTGGTTATTTTCACTCTGTTTCTCTATATAAACAGAGCTTTGTAACAATCTTTTCCTCTTAATGTCTTGATTGGTAAGACATAATGTTGGGCACAATACTTTTTTAAATGCCAATTATGTTTTATTAATTAAGCATTAAGGAGAGCATAATGCTTTTTAAATGCTCTAGAACGCAATGTTCCTAAATACAGTTTTTTTCTAAGCATAAAACATTAAACATCATTAAATTACAATTTTATTTTTATTTCTTTAATTAATATTCTGTAGAAAATATTACTTAAAAAATATAATGCCTAATTTTGTAATTTTATTTTAAAATGTTCACCATTTTTCAATCATATAACATGAACTAGCATATAGACTTCGACTTGTCATTTAATCATATAATGCCTAGTTTATTGAATTGTCATTTAAATCTCAAACTTTTGTTAACTAAATCATATTAGTTCTGACCCGATTCTTGACATATCCGTCAAAAAATTATAATTGAATCTGATCCGATTCTTGACATATCCATCAAAAAATTTTGACCGGAAAATGTAGACTGTCAATGGACGAATTTCGTCTTGACGGTTTTGTCAAGGAAAATAGATAACAATATTATTTGGATTATTCTACTATGTTCCATCAATAAATTTTGGTTTCTCATGAATTCTCAACGAAATTCAGATGGTTGTTTCCGTCAAAAAATCGTGTGTATATCAAAAACCGAACTTCGACATTTCTCCTCCGGCTTTTCATTCTTCTATGCACATCAAAAATTGAACTTCGACATTTCTCCTCCGGCTCTTCATTCTCCTATGCACATCAAGTAAGCTTAATTATCTTCTTTTTTGTTTTAGATTTATTTTATTTATGTATTTTATATAGATTTAGGCTGTTTATATTAGAAATATATAACCGTAGGAATATGGAATTGAGACTATAGAATTGTTAGATTGTTTTGTAGGAATAGTATTTGTAGTTAGTTATTTGATAGGTTGTTGGAGAAATGTATATTAAAAGTTATATATTATACTTTTATACTAATTTGGAGATATTTTGACATCAAAAAACTAGGTAAGGAAATATTACCGAGATGAACAACTGAGCTGATTCCTCGTCTGTTGAGGAAAAGAAAATCGAAGAAGATCGTGAAAGTGGAACGGAGATCAAAAGCAGAGGAAGAAAGCGTAGACCGTTAACTCTGAATAAAAAAAATTTAAATGTCGAATTATGGAGTATTGATCCGAATCCAGAAGTTGAATAGTGAATATCTCGTTTGGGTGTATTTATTGTTAGATTGATTTTAACATGAATCCTACATCGTTTAAGCAACATGATTAATTATATGAGAGAACTATGATGGAGGGTTAGCGGAGTACCTCCAACCATTGTAGTCAAGATTGTCTTGATTAACGGTTTCCTGAAATCCTGAACTAAAAGTTCAGGAGATTTAGGTTTCTCTTCTCTTGCCTATAAACAATACTCTTATGTGTTGTGTTTCTGTTAAGCATGTCTTTATGATGAACTAAAGCACATATTTATAGTTGGAGAGAGGACCTAATTCCTATTTAGGGTTTCCTTAAGATTTAATTTCAACCGTCCATCAAAGTAGAAATAGATTAGGAAAATCTCCTTAATTACCAATTCAATTGGATTCCAAATATATTAAGGAATAACAATATTCCAATAGAAAACGGATAACTATAAGACCATATAATAGAGAAAGGAAATATTCCTTACAGTCTTCCACTTGGTCGTTAGTACTATCCATTAATGTTTTCTCTTAGGAATCATAAGGCCGACATAATATGCTATAACTTAATTTCTTTCATTTGGTCTTCATAAGTGTCTTAGCTAATCTAGTTTTCAATGAGAGTCATGGCGGTTGCACATCATTCTGCAACATGATCCCTTCCATGTACTACTGCATTGACCACCTTCATAGCTAGACCATAACTTAAGTAGGAGTTATCATAATGGTCCCTTTAATGTCTGTAAATAAAGACTCATTCTGTTATCATAAATCTAACAACAATAATGTAGGTGCACATTGGAAACAAAATATAAAAGATGTAAAAGTCATTTAAGAGCTCAAATAAATGTCAAATAAGGCCAATAAAAATAGACAACATAATTAGGAACTATGCTCAAGACCTATACTTTCATCATGCTTATTGAAAGTCTTAGGAGGTAGTGCTTTCGTAAATATGTTTGCAACCATAACATCAGTGCCTATGTGTTCAATGAAAAACTTTCCTCTTTTAACATCTTACTTGAGAGATAGATATTTAAGGTCCATGTGTTTGGCTCCTTTAGATATCCTATCATGCTTAGAGAAGAAGATTGCTGCTTGATTATCACAGTAAAGAGTTAGAGGCTTGTCAACAAAGCTTAATGGCCCAAACTAAGAGACGAAATTCCGCAACCATGTTCCTTGAATAGAAGCCTTATAACATGCCACGTACTCAGCCTCCATAGTGGATGTGTAGAGCAGCTTCGACTTATGGCTTTTCCATGAGATGGCATCCCCAGAAAGGAGATACACATAGCCAAGAGTGCAATGTCTAGTATCATGACACCCACCAAAATCTGAGTCAGAAAAAGCAATCATCTGTGGATGTGTTGATTTCCTATATGTGAGCATGTAGTTCCTTGTTCCCTTTAAGTATCTCAAAACTTTCTTTGCAGCTTGCCAATGAGTGAGTCCTGGGTTACTCTGAAATCTACCCAACATGCCAACTGCATGGCTAATATCAGGTCTTGTACAGACATGTGCATACATCAAACTTCCCACCAGAGATGCATAAGGATATTTTTGCATTTCTTGACGTTCCATTTCATTCTGCGGACATTGCTTAAGATCAAGCTTGTCACCTTTCAGCATAGGAACAATGCTAGGAGAACATGTCGCCATGCCAAATCTCTCAAGAACTTTATCGATATATGCTTTCTGAGACAATCCTAAAATTCCAAGTGATCTATCACGGAATATTTCAATTCCTATCACATAGGATGCCTCACCCATATATTTCATTTCAAATTTATGTGAGAGATAACTCTTAGTCTCATGTAATAGACCAAGATCACTGCTGGCCAATAAAATATCATCAACATACAGGACCAAAAATATGAACTTACTCCCACTGATCTTGAGGTAAATACATGGATCAACAATGTTTTCTTTGAAACCGAATTCTGTAATGATTTCATCAAACTTTAGATACCATTGCCTCGAAGTTTGTTTCAGTCTATACATTGATTTCTTAAGTTTGCAGACCATGTCTTCCTGACCTTCGATTATGAAGCCTTCAGGTTGACGCATGTAGACTTCTTCTTCTAAGTCTCCATTAAGAAAGGCAGTTTTCACATCCATTTGATGTAACTCGAGATCATGCTCAGCTACAAATGCCATGATAATTCTGAAAGAGTCTTTCCTTGACACAGGGGAAAAAGTCTCATTATAATCGATACCTTCTTTCTGATTAAAACCCTTGGCTACAAGTCTAGCTTTATGTCGTTCAATATTGCCATCACAGTCAAGTTTAGTCTTAAAGATCCACTTACACCCAACTGGTTTGTGTCCTTCAGGCAATGAAACAACATCAAAGACTTCATTCTTAGCCATCGAATTTATTTCATCCTTCATGGCATCAACCCACTTATCAGAATTAACATCCTTAAGAGCTTGTGAATAGGAAGCCAGATCTTTAATGTTCAATTCTCCATATTCTACTTGATAAAGCACATAGTCATCAGAAATAACAGATCTTCTTTCACGAGTAGATCTTCTTAATACCGGTTTCTCTTGTGTTGTAAGTGTGTTATCATTATTGGCGATGTTTTCTTCATGGGGTGCATGATCATTCACTGGATTTTCCTCATTGTTTAACGGTTCAACAACAGGAAGATTTCCAGTAACATGCGGAATTGAGGGTAAAGGGATATGAACCCTAATTTCCTGAATGACCACATCTTGAACTTTATCACTCCCACTAATCTCACCATTCTCATAGAATCTACCATTACCGGTTTCCACTATTCTTGTACTATTGGTTGGGCAGTAAAATCTATATCATTTGGACTTCTCAGGGTAACCAATAAAGAAACCACTAATCGTTTGGAAATCCAATTTCTTTTAATGTGGGTTATAAATTCTTGCTTCAGCTGGACATCCTCAAATTTGGAGGTATGATAGACTAGGTTTCCAGCCTTTCCACAGTTCAAAAGGAGTCTTTGGAACTGCTTTGCTAGGAACTCTGTTCAAGATATAGACTGTTGTACGTAATGCATCCATCCACAAGGATATAGGTAAGTTAGCATGACTCATCATGGATCTAACCATTCCTATATAAGTACGATTACACCTTTCAGCTACAGCATTTTGCCATGGAGAACCAGACATTGTGTACTGAGCAACAATTCCTAATTTTTGAAGAAGTTTGGCAAAAGGTCCAGGATGTTGTCCTGTTTCATCATATCTGCCATAAAATTCACCACCTCTATCTGACCTTATGATTTTCACTTTTCTATCTAATTGCCTCTCAATTTCAGTAATGAACACTTGTACAGCGTCGACAGATTGAGATTTTTCATGCAACAAATATAGATAATAGTAACGTGAATAATCATCGATAAAGGTAATAAAATACTTTTCACCTCCAAAAGATGGAACATCAAAAGGTCCACAAATATATGTATGTATGATTTCAAGAAGTTGTGTACTTCTTGTGGCTCCTCTCTTAGTGTGTTTTGTTTGTTTTTCCTTAATGCAATCAATACACTCTTTATGGTTAGTAAAATCAAGATTCGGAAGTACTCCATCTTTTACCAACTTTTTGATTCTTTCACTAGAAATATGTCCCAGTCTTTTATGCCACAAGAAATATGAATTTTTAGTACATGTCTTGCGTTTAATTTCTTTATTACCATGCAAAGTGAGATGTGTTTCAGAAGGTTGATCATCCAAAATTAACATATAAAGACCATCAACTAATTTTACAAAACCAATGCGATTAGAGTTTAGAAATAAATTGAAACAACCATCTCCTTGAGTTGAATTAAAACCAGATAAATCAAGTTTGCTTAATGAAACTAAATTGCGGGAAATAGATGGAACATAAAGAGTTTGAAATAAATCCAAACAAAATCCACTATCTAAAATAAGACACTAAGTTCCAATAGCTTAAACATGCGCTTTGTCTCGATTCTCCATAAATAGATAGTTTTCACTTGGATTTATAGTTTGGGTCGTAAGGAATCCCTGCAAGGAATTAGATACATGTACGTTAGCACAACTATCAATCCACCAAGTGTTAGAAGAAACATGACTAAGATTAGTTTCAAAAAAGCTTACGGAACCCATAGGGTTACCTTTCTTTTCGAACCATTCTTTTCTTTTAGAGCAATCTTTCTGAAAGTGTCCAGACTTTCAGAAATAAGACACTAAGTTCCAATAGCTTAAACATGTGCTTTATCTCGATTCTCCATAAATAGATATTTTTCACTTGGATTTATAGTTTGGGTCGTAAGGAATCCCTGCAAGGAATTAGATACATGTACGTTAGCACCACTATCAATCCACCAAGTGTTAGAAGAAACATGAGTAAGATTAGTTTCAAAAAAGCTTACGGAACCCATAGGGTTACCTTTCTTTTCGAACCATTCTTTTCTTTTAGAGCAATCTTTCTGAAAGTGTCTAGACTTCTTACAGAATTTGCATTTTTCATCTTTCTTTGCCTTTTTCTTCTCATGATCTTGATTGGAATCATTATTCCTGGATGGTGCTCTTTCAGGAAAAGATGCTCAATTCTCTTTTAATTAGACTTCAAAACATAATCAACACACAAATTTCAATTATCGAATAAATATGACAAAAAAAAAAATCATGATGCTCCTCTAGGAGTCATCATAATCTCATTATAATCATACTATTCATAAAACGTTATTGAGTATTGTATTAATTAAACTAAGTTATCTGTGGATATCCTTAATCTACACATATACATACTCCATAAGTTTATTGATCATATATATTGTTTATAGTCTACCGGTAACTAATTTTCACAAAGATATATCAAACAATAGTTTTCATATGCAAATCATTCTAAGATAAGGTCATTGTGGTGATATCCAAAACCTAATAATGCACTTTTGTTGAAAACCAGTTTCCTGTACGATCACTGATTTCTGTACAATTATGCACAGAACAATTTTGTACGAATTATGTACAAAACACGATTCTAATTGTGTACCAACTTTTATCTACGAGAAGCTTAATTCACAGAGACCTGAATCGTGCACGAACTCTTATATGCGAAAAACTTAAATCGCACGAATCGTGCACGCCTGGATTTTGCACAAAAGTTAAGAAAATCCATAATTTTGCACAAACCGATTTTTCACATATTTAAGAAAAAAACCCCTAATTTTGCACGGACGGATTTCTTTTTTTTTTTTAGAGATTCATATATGCAAATAACTTTAATTTGTTCAGAAATATAATTCTACCATACTTAATGAACTAATCAGATGCTTAAAACCATGCTCTGATACCACATGTTAGATTGATTTTAACATGAACCCTAGATCGTTTAAGCAACATGATTAATTACATGAGAGAACTATGATTGAGGGTTAGCAGAGTACCTCCAACCATTGTAGTCAAGATTGTCTTGATGAACGGTTTCCTGAAGTCTTGAACTTTTAGTTTACGAGATTTAGGTTTCTCTTCCCTTGCCTATGAACAATACTATTATGTGTTGTGTTTCTATTAAGCATGCCTTTATGATGGACTAAAGACACATATTTATAGGTGGAGAGAGGACCTAATTCCTCTTTAGGGTTTCCTTAAAATTTAATCTCAACCGTCCATCAAAGTAGAGATAGATTAGGAAAAACTCTTTAATTACCAATTCAATTGGATTCCAAATATATTAAGAAATAGCAATATTCCAATAGAAAACGGATAACTATAAGACTGTTATTTAACATATGTAATTATAATTTTTAAAATAAATGATATGTACTGCGTTTCATATTAAATGTAATGTATTGATTTTTATATTAATCTTTCCGAAATAATTAAATAATTAAATAATTTATTTTTTCATTTATTTTTTATTTATTTTTCCTAAATAATACTTCCCTTTATAAACAGTCGAGCCATTTGAGAATCCAAATCGTTTTCACGCAGACAAACTGTCGAGAGTTTCGCGACCATCTGCGACGAACTTTTATTTCTAAAATTACGATCTAGAAGGCAAATGTCCGTCTGGAATGAGATTTCTCTTATAGTGTTCCAATATCTCTTTGCTTTTCTTTTTTCAATAATGGTTGTTTGTATGATGGAAATGTAACTTAGATTTTATATTTATCAGTTACGGCAATTACATTCTTTGTAAACGATCCACTCAAGGATAATAATACTAGGCTAATAAGTTTGTTAAATGCAGAGCCTTTAGCTTCTCATGCCTCAATCCATTGTTAAAAACATATTTATTTAAATTTCAAATCCGTTCTCTTGTTTATTTTCATCTAATCAAATGTAGCTTTTAGCTTTGACATCATTTTCAACAGAGATGATGGAGACATGGTCAAAATTCTCCTTTTCCGGTTATAACACCGAAAATCATATATTTCATTATCATTTTCAAGATCATCAGGTCAAGCTGCACAAGATAGGGTTTCTCATGGACTAGGGTGGATTATGATAATCATGCCGAAACTGAACATGCATGGGAAACAATTTGAAGAAATGTCAACATAACCCTGGGTTTACAAAAATGGTGAAGAAATATCACCAGGCTAGTTTCATTTAGATGCAATAAACTTTTAAATTATTGTTGACTTCCAAATTTAAACGACCCAAATGAGAACTTTATTTTCTGAGTGAAGAAGGGACATATTAGTCGGGTACTACATGCTCGGAAGTTAAGAGTATCTCCAACTAGGAGTATTTTAATTTGAATTTCTTACCCATTAAAAATTAATATTTTAATATAATATATTTTTTAATTAAATTTTAATTTTAAAAAAATAAATAAGCCAATTAAAAAAAGACAAATGTGTAAAAAGTTTCTTATAATTTAAGAAATGGCTTCTCAAGTCTCTTGATTAAGAGACACATTCTTCTTTCTCTTCTTTTGTCATTTAAAAAAAAAATTAATTCTTATAAACTTTCTCTAAAAACCATTATTGGAAGTGGTTTAACACTTTTAACTCCATCAACTAAATAGTATCAGCCTAGTCCTCAATAAAAGATCTGTCTCCGAAACAGTGATATTTAAATAAACTTGTTTATTAATTTTTGGTGGACAATTATATTTTCTAAATACTCCCTCAGTTAGTTTCTGTTTAATTAATGTTTTAGGAAATATTTTCATTTCATCATTTATCTTTTATAAATACTCCATTTCTCTCTCTTTAACATATTAATTATAAGAGTAAGTGGCATTTAGCCTACTGGCATATGGTAAGTCCACAAGAACTAAGCGTATTTGCACATTTTAGGATCGAGTTATTCTTTTTGTATCTGCAAGAATTTGGCTAATAAACCGGCCATTTATGGTCCAATATGACAAAAAAAAAAAAAAACATATTAAATGTAAGAGATGGTCTATTTGTTAGTGACGTGTAAACGTATTAAGACTACGTTGTCATGAGATATGCATATATCTACACGTCATTCCATCAATAAAGAATGTAAAAGACCCCCGTTTCCTTTATCTAACATTTTTGTTTGACGAGTTTTCTTATTATGGAAGTTAGTATGATTTAGTTAATTTTGGCATCAAAAGGATTTTTTATTTTTTCACTATATATAATCGATTAATTGTTGATAAGAGAAAACATGTTCTTTTTTTTTTTTCATTTTATTATCAACTATTTTCTAGGAACAGTCGAACTTTTAATGAGGGCCAACAAACTTTCTATCTTCCTGTCCAGCTTTGACTAACTGTAAACTTAGACTACATCTTCTATAGTTTAACGATGAAACAAGTAAATAACGAACATTTCCGGTAAATACTTCACATCAAACTTGTGTTTTGTCTTCATAAATACCTTCATTTCAAAAACCTTTTGAAAATCACTTGAATTGATCTTGTTCGATCAAGAATTTCGATCTTGTTTGTCAAAGAAAGAATCTGTTATTTTGTGAAAATCTGGTCTTCGTTTGTGATAGAAGCTTTGGTTTATATGTCTCTGATAACCGGACATATAAACCGAAAGCTTAAATGAAAAACCAATTACAATTAATCATAACCAAAAGCTTAAATGACTAAACCAATCAATTAGTTAAACCGACAAATCGAACCACCTATTTACTTCTTGAATGTACCAAGCTTCTCTTCACACTTCGACTTCAGCTCCAGCTCAAGTCTGCTCCTCTTATCGTCGTCTTTACTCCCCCTCACATTGGAGCATGAGGATCAATCATGCCCAACTTGGACATTAAGTAATTGAATTGAACTTTCCCGAGAGCTTTGGTCATGAGGTCTACCAATTGATCTGTGGTTTTGATGTGATTGAGAGCTATGATACCTTCAGCTGCAGCATCACGAACTGCGTGACAGTCTGCTTCAATATGTTTAGTCCGTTCATGGAAGACAGGGTTTGAGGCTATGTGTATGGCTGCCTTACTATCACAGTAGAACTGAGTAGGTGACGTTTGATCAATGCCAAAAGTTTCCAACAATCTTCTTATCCATTTAACTTCTCGAAGACCTGCAGCTAGTGATCTGTATTCAGCCTCTGCAGAGGAATGAGACACAGTATCTTGCTTCTTGGTCTTCCAGGATACAAGAGATCCCCCTAAGAGTACCACATAAGCACTCAAAGACCTTCTTGTCAGAGGACATGAAGCCCAATCTGAGTCACAGTAAACTGATAGAGTGAGCTCTTTATCTGACTTCAAAAGTATCCCCATTCCTGGTGCTCCTTTGAGATACCGAACTATCCTAAGTGCAGCTTCCCAGTGTGCTTTTCGTGGAGTGTGCATGAATTGTGACAGAACGTGAACAGAAAAGCATAGCTCAGGCCTTGTGTTGATCAAATAGATCAGCTTTCCTACTAACCTGCGATACTGTGTGGGATTTTCAAGCAGTGGGCCATCATCAAGTGCCAGCTTGTGATTCTGTTCCAGTGGCGTAGCATCAGGTCTTGAACCTAGGTTTCCTGTATCAGCCACTATGTCAAGAATATACTTTCTCTGTGACAGAAACATTCCTTCAGCATTTCTACTTACCTCTATGCCCAAGAAATACTTCAGTTTTCCTAGATCCTTCATGGAGAAACACTTTCCTAGGTAATCTTTGAACTTTTTAACAAGATATTCATCATTTCCGCATATGACAAGGTCGTCCACATATATCAAGACCCGAATCTCTTTGCCTTTGCTAGTATAAGAGAACAATGAATAGTCTTCATATGATTGAACAAAACCAAACCTGATGAGTGAGTCTGACAGCTTCTTAAACCAGCAGCGAGGTGCCTGCTTCAACCCATACAGTGATTTCTTTAGGTGACAGACCTTCCCTGGATGTGTATGTCTGAACCCTGGAGGCAGCTTCATATATACCTCTTCTTCGAGATCTCCGTGCAAGAAGGCGTTATTCACGTCCATCTGATACACGTTCCAGTTACTTGCAGCCACTAGTCTTAGCAACATTCTTACAATTGTCATCTTGACCACAGGTGCAAAGGTCTCCGAGTAATCTTCTCCTTCAACCTGATTGTTTCCCAACACTACTAACCTTGCTTTATATCTCTCTATTGATCCATCAGAGTTGAACTTTGTTCTGTAAACCCATTGAGATCCAAGAGGTGTTCTACCAGAAGGCAGGTCGACTATCTCCCATGTGTGCTGTTCTTCGAGAGCACTGACTTCTTTCTGCATAGCATCGTTCCATACTTTAATACGAACAGCTTCACCATAGTGCTTTGGCTCCATTTCTGCTTGAATTGCCGCCATGAACACTTTCTGATGATCAGAGAACTGAGCATCAGACACAAAATAAGTCAATGGATAAAGACTTGCAACTGATCCATCCTTCTCTTCAGACTCACATGCCACACTGTACTGGACATAGTCTTTTAGCCTTGTTGGCTCCATCCTTTGTCTTTCACTTCTTCTCAGTGAAGGCATCAATGATTCTTTCTTATGATCTGCAATCACAAGTAGTATGTTAGTTTCAATATTATTATCAGTTGCGGATTTCAGCTCTGTACTTGTATCACCAGAGCAAGGTACATCGACTGTACTCCCCCTGTCCACCAGCTCTGCAATGTTTTCTTCTAACCAGTCCTCATCACCACTACACTCTGTAATGTCTTGTCTAATATGAGACTTGTCTTCTGACTTAAAGAATCTTCCCTGAGGACAACATCTCTTGAAACTACAAACTCATTTGTCAAAGCATCATAAACCTTCCACCCTTTTTGTCCAAATGGGTATCCTACAAAGACACACAGCCTGCTCTTCTCATCAAACTTACTCTTATTCCTATTCTTGTTGTGCACATAACAATCACAGCCGAAGACTCTTAACATAGAGTAATCAGGAACTTTTCCAATGCAAGATTTCATAGGGACTTTTTCCTTTGTGCACTGTAGATGGTGTTCTGTTTATCAGGTATGCTGCAGTCAATATTGCTTCTCCCCAGAACTTCACCGAGAGTCCAGATTGAAACAACAAACTTCTGGCCACATTTAAAATGTGTCTGTGTTTTCTTACCACTCTCCCATTTTGCTGAGGAGTGTACACACATGAAGTTTGATGCATCACCCCATTTTCCCTAAAGTATGAGCTCAGTGACATGAACTCACTTCCATTGTCACTTCTCATTACTTTCACAGTTTTTGAGAATTGTCTTTCTGTATAAGCAAAAAATTCTTTAAGTATTCTACCAACTTCAGACTTAGCTAGGAGCAAGAATGTCCACATTGCCCTAGAAAAGTCATCAACAATCGTAAGGAAATACACTGAACCATTTGAAGAACTGACTCTATAAGGCCCCCAAAGATCACAGTGTATCAATTCAAAACAACCATTAGTTTTATTCACACTTAAAGGAAATGATTATCTAGTTTGTTTAGCCTTACAACACACATCACAAGACTTAGTTTTGAGATTAATGTAAGAAGTGGAACCAGTATAAAGTGGCAGGTCACTTAGAAGAGAGAAAGAAGGATGTCCCAAGCGCTTGTACCACAGATCAGTATCGAATTTGCTTGAAGCCATATGAGACTTTACACCACCAGCTTCTTTCAGATAGTAGACTCCATTCTTCTCTTCACCTTTGCCAATCTGCTTCATCGAGAAACGGTCCTGTAATGTGCACATTGTATCAGTAAATAAGGCAACACACTTTGTTTCATTCAGTAGTTTTGACACCGAAACAAGTGTACAGTTCAGTGAGGGCACATATAAGACACTAGACAGAGACAGACTATTAGACAAGGACACAACTCCTTTACTGACAGCAAAAGTTGAGCTTCCATCTGCAAAACCTACAGTACATGGCACTATTCTCTTCACATGCTTCAGCAGTTTCAAATTACCAGTCATATGATGTGATGCTCCTGTGTCTAATATTACATCACCTAACAGTTTCTTACCAGCCAATTTATCACATTTAGCTGACTCTGTCTTTTCTACCACCATTTGTTGAAGCACCTTCCATTGTTCTGAGGTTAACTCAGGAAAGACAGATGCATTTGAGGTTGTTGCGTGAGCCACCACAGATTTTGTGTTTTTTCCTTTGACCCGACTCATGTTTTGCCACGTCCTCTTCCATTCTGCTTTCCTCGATCACCTTTGTCTGACTTGTCTACCCACCTCTCTCTCTC
>JAKUCM010008493.1:0-39767 GCA_023374145.1 Lepidium sativum
TGGAATACCACTCCGTGCCTCATCTTTGCAACTTCTACCACGTGTATCATTTTTTTCTTGATCTGCAGAAAACTCCTCAATAGTGCCACTAGTTTGCTAATCCTGCTTATATTTGTCAATTGTGCATTTTTTCATATTTATCCTTTTTCCACATGTTTCATTTAGATCAGTACATCTTTGCACACACAAAACAATTATTCATATAAACTAACATGTGGACTATAAAAAATTCGACTAATACAGCATGCCAAAAAAATAAAACTAAATGAGTAGAGTAAGATTGATCGGTATGTGCAGCCGAACAATCGATATGTACATCATGACGAATCAACACTTTTACATCACAAAATCAGATCAATCGGAAAGTGCACGACCTATCGATATGAAAATTACACTTAAACAACCACGTCTAGCACAGATCGATCGATCATTACAACAAGCGTCAATCTGTACACCACGAGATTGTTTAAGCGTGATTTTCACATCGATTGTGCACTGCACTTACCAATAAATATGTTTGCTACGACGTAAAAGTATTTCTTTTGTCATATGAATAAATTGGTAGAGTGAACTGCAGACTAAAGAGAGAGAACATGTGACATAAATATAACACTACCAAAATTCTTGGCATACTTGCAGTTAGTCTGCCAGAATTCCGCATACTTGTAGTAAGTTTACCAAAATCTCGCATACTTGCAGTAAATCTGTCAGAATCTCCCAGATTTATAGGAATCAACTAGAATTCTACAAACATAGATTCCTGTTAAAACCTTAAATTAAAATATTGTAGTTAAATTTCTCCTTGATTCTCCATAGACATTGAATCTTGATTGTGAAAAGCCTAATTTGATTTCTCTTTCACCATGATACTCGCAAAAGTTTTGTAGATAATTATTTATGAACAATTGTCAATTCAAATAGTATATATATCATAATAAAAAAGGACTATTCTTTATTTTTATCTTAAATTTAAAATTTATCCACATTCTAACAAATTCTAAAAAGAAAAAAAAAAAGTTATTTTAATAGTTTTTTAAAAAAATTTATTTTAATAATTTATAAAATAAAATGGGTTATTCTAGTAAAAATCTCTAGAAAGGAAATTAACATAAATTGAGACGGTTAAAAAAGGAAATATAAAAAAAAATTAAGTAAATCTAGTCAGAAGTTACAAAAGTTGGTTACATTCGAAATTTATAAGTAATAGTACTGATTTAATATTGGTCCTTTTACGAGGAACAAAAAAGAACGAAGTCTTTTGTATTTCAACACTCCAACGTTTTGTCGACCTCCTCACAAATACTTCATCATCTTCTTAAGATCATAAGACTGATGTAACATCGACGAATTGAGAAGTCTTGGAATTGCAGGAACGGAGGAGTTTAAAGATGCAGAGATTGTGGGTTGCAAAAGACGACAAATGGAAGAAGAGAATCGTTAAAGGAAGAGACTTGGTCGATGTTGTCTTCTCTTGGTCTCTACTCGACGTACTAAATGTAAGAATTTAAGACTAATGTATCAAGAATTCATGACATATATATTGAAAAGAGAAATCAAGGGAAAAGTATAACGAGAGAATGAATCTTTCATTAATTTATATTCAATACATAAATGAGTTCAATACACAAAAATTTATAGGAAAATGTATTAGAAAGAGAAGGGAGAAGGCTCATAGTCGTTGGAGGAAAGAGATGGAGGTGTGGTCTCAAGTGGTCCTGGGAAAAGATCCCGAGGAGTGGTCCCGGGTCAATAGTGACCCGAGGAATGGTCCCGCCCACTGCTCATCTTCTCTCCAACAGCTCCTACACGTCACCATGGGCCCACAGTAGTCAAAGGGTGGAGGCATGGTCCCGCAAGCTCGAGGCGTCACTTTCATGCTTCGGGTCCCGAGGCACTTCTTTGTGAGGATGCATCGGGGAGGGCGCTCCCCGACCGAGCGCCCGCGCCCTGGTCGAGCTCCCGCACCCTGATTAAGCTCCTCGGACACTTCATGATTTGTGCTCCACGTTCCTTCGGTCTTCCTGTCACGATTCGGTACCTGGGAGCTTGCGACCCGCACCTCAAACCAATCGACATTTGTAACGTTTGATACTCCCATCATTCTTGTATTTGATAGTGAATATCCAGCGAGAAGTGACAGCCCGTTTTTCCGGCGGTAATTCCGCCTCATCCCAAGTGTAATTCTTTTCCATAACATTGCACTCATCCGTGATTGTATCTCTCCATTCCTTGTGGTTCTTAGCCTCCTCATAACTTTTTGGAATCTGTCCAAGCTCAAATTTGTCAAGGTAAACCTTATGATCATGAGGTACAAAGTCAAGAGAACACACCTTTTGAGTTGGAAGTGCCACACCTTGGTTGTTGTAACAAAAATGTGATTTGATATCTTTCCGCGGACGTGTGCTTCTTCTCAGGGAAATTTCCGCATGATCATGTGGGCTCGGGGCCTCCGGTGCCTCCGGGGAATTTGAAGGGAAATCTTATTGAAAGTCCCCAGCTTCCTCGGTGATTGTATTAGGTGGCGTCTCATGTGATCCATCTTCATCCTGAGGTTGTACCGAGCTTGTGGGATTGGATTTTATTCCACCTATTTGTTGGAGAAGTGTGCAGAGACTCTCATTCCTATATTGTGTTGTGTTGTTGAGGTCTTTGAGCTCTTCCTAATTTTTTTTTTCAAAATAGCCTTTGTCTTCCACAAATTTCACATCACGGGAGACATATAGGTGTTGATTTGTTGGGTCAGCACTTGTATCCCTTTTGTGTTATTGAGTATCCAAGGAACATACACTTTGTGCTCTTAGCATCAAGTTTATGACGTAGTTCTCCTGGAATCAAGGCATAACACACATCCAAACACTCGCAAATGTTCAATGAAGGGTTTTGTGCTATTAAGAACCTCATATGGTGACACATCTTGTAAGATTTTGGTTGGAAGGCGATTAATAAGGTAGCATGCCATCAAAACAACATCTCCCCAATATCTCTTAGGAACTTTCATATGGTACATCATGGCCCTTGAAATTTCCATGAGATATCGGTTCTTTCTTTCCGCCACACCATTTCGTTGTGGAGTGTGTGGGCAACTTGTATGGTAAATTATGTCGCATTTGTTCAAGTGATCTTTAAACTTGGTGCTTGTATATTCACCGCCATTTTCCGATCTTAGTACCTTTATTTTGGAATTAAATTGGTTAGTTACATAGTTTTGAAAATTTATGAAGGCATCAAAAACCTGGCTCTTAGAAGCCATTAAGGTAACCCAAGTAAATTTTGATATTTTATCAATGAAAGTTACAAAATATTTTAGGTTGTCTCTAGAGGAACAATGTGATGTCCAAACATCCGAGTGAATTAAATCAAAACAATTTGCATAAAGAGTGCTAGATTTTGGGAAAATGGACTTGCAATGTTTTCCTAAAATACAAGCCTCACAGGAACTATGATCAAAGAATTTTTTAGGCAAAACTAAACTTAAAG
Organism: Lepidium sativum; assembly: GCA_023374145.1. Classification (NCBI taxonomy): domain Eukaryota; kingdom Viridiplantae; phylum Streptophyta; class Magnoliopsida; order Brassicales; family Brassicaceae; genus Lepidium; species Lepidium sativum. Next base: position 3,478 of record JAKUCM010008493.1, read on the forward strand.
CCCTAGAGTGGGGATGACCCAATCTAGCATGCCAAACTGAATTAAAACATGAGCCAACATTACAGTCTAAATTGCTAACGGAAACATAGTGTAAAGCATTTGGAACCAATTTTTCTTCTAGAACATATAACTCATCTTTGGTCTTTCCTCCTCCAAGTGTTTTTCCACTCTCAACATCCTAAAATTATACATGGTTGAGATACTGGAATCCTTTAGGTTGGCAATGACTTTAATGATTTCATCAATATCTGACCTTCTCACAATTGCACCATGAGATTTGGCACTCATTGCCATTGCTCCTCTGGATTTCGATGTGTCCGCCGTTTCCTCTTCCACATTTTCATGTGCCACATTTGCCCTTTGTTCCTTCCACTTGTTCAGTTTGAGATGGGGATTGAGGATCCAACATTTTTCCTTTGTATGTCCTTTATTCTTGCAATGCTCACACACCATATTCCTCTTATCTTCGTTTTTGAATGTCACCTTGTGAGCGGTGATTAACTCCTTTTTGCCATTAATGAAGCCAATGTTCCCTTGCTTCCTTTGTACTTGAGCACAAACTTCATCCACCATTGGAAGCTTCTTTTCCCTTAGTATGGATTTGACAAGGTCATTGTAGCAAGTATTTAGACCTCCAAGTAGACCAAATACATTGTCTTGTTCACGCCTTTCATTTTGCACAAGGGGATCCATTGTACTTGGCTTTAACATCTCAATTTTCGCCCAAATAACCCTTAGCTTTCCAAAGTAATCTTCAAATTCCATGTCTTCTTGGCTTAGAGTATTAAGAGCCCTTTTGACTTTAAATACCCTAGTGAGATTGGAAACATTTGCATATAGCCTGTTGAGGGTATCCCAATGCTCTTTGGCGGTTTTACAAATTAAATAGAATTCAAGAAGGTGAGGATCAAGTGAGGCAGTTATGATGGCCATCACTGTTTGGTCTTCTTGAAACCATTTGTCTTTGTCGACAATCACCACATCGGAGGTACCCTCCTTTCCTTTTCCTTTATCGGCGAAATTTGTGGTATTCTCTTGTGGTGGCTCTACATGACTCCATAACCCACAGTTGCACAAGATCATCATTGCAGTCATTGACTATAGCATGTAGTTAGGCCCCTTAAGAGTTACCGGTATACACGCCCCTTTGTTGGAATCCATGGTGTTTTTATCAAAATTCTAAGATTAGGAGAATAAAGAGAGAAGAAAGGTTTCAAGAACCAGAATTAAAGGAGAGTTAGGATCTTTGCTGCTCTGATACCATGTAAGAATTAAGGATTAATGTATCAAGAATTCATGACATAAAGATTGAGAAGAAAAATCAAGAGAAAAGAGTAAAAAGAGAATGAATATTTCATTAATTCATATTCAATACAAATGAATTCTATACACAAGGATTTATAGGAAAATGTAAGAGAAAGAGGAGAAAGAAGACTCATAGCCGTTGGAGGAGAGAGATGGAGCTGTGGTCCCAAGTGGTCCCGGGAAAGGATCCCGAGGAGTGGTTCCGCCCACTGCTCCTCTTCTCTCCAACGGCTCCTATACGTCACCATGGGCCCATAGTAGTCAAAGGGTGGAGTCCTAGTCCCCACAAGCTCGAGGCGTCACTTTCATGCTTCGGCTCCCGAGACATTTCTTCGTCATAGCGTATCGGGGAGGGCGCTCTCCCTGATCGTGCTCCCGCGCCCTGATCGTGCTCCCGCATCCTGATTGAGCTCCTCGGACACTTCATGACTTGTGCTCCATGTTCCTTCAGTCTTCCTGTCGCGCTTCGGTACCAGGGAGGTTGCGACCCGCGCCTCGACTTCTTTCTTGCATCACACGCAATCTTTTTCCTTTTTTATTCTATTGATCAATACTAAACTCAATCGTTACAAAGGAAAGGTTCTGTTTTCTTCCGAGTCTTTTTACTTTTCTTAGAAACATAAGATGTTTACTTTCTTTTTGTTTTGGTTGCTTGATGGATTTTGTTGTTTTGGTTGATAGATTGACAAGATTCCTAAGACATTCCCATCAACCAATGAGTGTTTAAGTATTTTTTGATCCGCTTATCGAAGAGACTCATGCTGCTTTGTTGTCAAGTATGGAAACAATAAGACGTGCACAAGCCTTCAAATTTTGGGTTATCGAGCTAACACAAGATTTCGAGGCTCCTAAGGATCTTTTCTATAAGGTTACTTTGAAGAATATGTCTGAGAATACAACTAATGGAGATCGAAAACAGCTAGAGGTCAATGATCTTATTGCAGTGACATATAAGAAACCTTTTCGAATCGATGACTTGAGATGTTCCATTGAGCCTTATGTGCTGGCTGGCTTTAGTCATCATGTGAATGAAGATTTACCTCATTTGATCACTATTTTGGCTTCATAACCCATCAGCTATGAAGATGAGTACACACAAAAGACGAAGAAAGGAGAAGTAGTGAAGAAAAACGTAAGTCTCTTTGGGGTTTATTTGATTAACATGATGACAAATATTCGTATTTGGACTGCGTTGCATCCACCAAATAAAGGAGGAAACTTGAAGCTTATTTCAAGAGGACTTCAAAGCAACAATGAGGTTAGTTAAGAAAAGTTTTCGTATATAATAAAAAAAATCATATTTTGAAACCCTGCTTCTTGTGTAGGTTGATGCAGGATGTGTTCAGTGTGAAGAAACCAACGAGAATGTAGTGTCACATTACTTTAAGCGATTGCTACGTTTATTTAAACTGAATTCATCTCAAGAAGATGCGATTTTGAAGTGTCTAGAAGCCAAAAATTGCGACCATTCTAACAAAAACAAACTTATATGGGGACCTCCAGGCACAGGGAAGACGAAAACAAGTGTTCTGCTTTTAGACGTTCTGAAAATGAGATGTAAGACATTGACTTGTGCTCCAACTAATATAGCTTTTTTGGAAGTAGCTTCAAGGCTTGTGAAATTAGTCTCTGATTCTTCATGGAGGTTTTATGGGTATGGTCTTGGAGATATTGTTTTGTTTGGGCATAAAGAAAGGATGAAGATCAAGGAACGGGAGGATCTTTTTGATGTCTTCTTTGAGTATCGAGTCAAGAAGCTTAAAGATCGTTTTTTGGCTGTGACTGGATGGAGAGCAAATGTAAACCTCATGACTTGTTTGCTCGATGATCCGAAAGAAGTGTATAAGCAGTACTTGGTTGGCAAGGAATCTCCAAAGCAAGACAACAAATATTTCCTAGATGAAACTGTTGATTATTTCTACTAATCGAAGCTCAGAGATTGATTGATATCTAATTGAAACACAAACAAGAAATTGTTAGTCTGGCCCAATGTGTGGCCCAAAGATTTGCAGGCCGAGAAAATTGGTCAACGATCCACAAAACTCCACCTTGACCATCTTTCGACAAAACCATAACATATCAGGACCTTTCCACTTCCTTCATTTCTTGTCTTAAGAACGAAGACAAAGCGGAGAAGCTCTGGATGGATTTTTCATGAAGCTCTTGGTGAACAAACTCCAGATTCACCGGTGTTTTTCCAGTCATCGGCGTACCTGATCAAGCTTCTACCATCGATCTGACTTCTCTGGTAAATTTACTTAACTAAAAAAAAAACTCAGTCAAGAACTTATCTTCTTCGATTACCCCTGTCTCTTCTTCGTTGTTCTGTTATACTTCAGATAGAACATTTCATGAGCTCCACCTAAACGATAGCTCAAAAAACTCCACCTAAGCCGAACTTACTTGATTTTCTTTTGCAGAAATATCATGTCGATTTTCCTGGGACCTGACCTTAAAAGACGATTAAGATCCCTTGTTCCTCTCAGGTAACTTTCTGTGCATGCTTACTGATTTACCAAAAAAAAGTAGTACTAGTGACCTTTGACTTGTACTAACTCGCCTTTTTTTTTCCTTGTCCCTGCGAGATAAAATGGTAAAATCAGTCAGAGATGTCACCTGATGCCGAGGACTTGACTCAAGCGAGATTCACCAGCTCACTGCAGAGCTGGAACTTGTTACCAGGTACGGTTTTGTCAAAAAATCTGCTGGGTTTTCTGATGTGTGAACCTTATTTAAAAACATTACACCATCTGATACTAGGTCTCTAATGAAATGATACCTAGTATCAATGTGTTTAGTTCTTTCATGATGCACTGCATTTTTGGCTAAAGCAATCGCACTTTGTGAATCACAACCAACTGAGACTTTAAAATTTTGAAAACCCAATTCTGAGACAATCCCTTTAATCCACACTGCTTCCTTCCCTCCTAGAGACAGAGTCATGTACTCTGCCTCAGTAGTGGACAAAGGTACAACAGATTGTAAACACGACTTCCATGAAATTGTATTTCCCCCAACTTTGAATACAAAACATGTAATTGATCTGCGTCTGTCCAAGTCTGTAGCATAGTATGAGTCTGAAAAACCTTCAACATTAAAATGTGAATGTCTCTTGAAAGTTAAACCTTGATTGTAGGCTCCTTTAACATATCCCAGTATCCAATTAACGGCTAACCAGCGTTTCTTTCCTGGTTCTGACATGAACCTACTTACCAAACCCACTGCAAAACCAAGGTCAGGACGCGACCCAATCATTGCATACATTAAGCTACCAACTATACTGGAATAGGGTTTATCTCTCATGTATAGTTGCTCTTCGTCTATTTCTTCTGGATATAGAGCCCTTAGCTTGAAGTGTGAGGCAGTTGGAGTAACCAGTGACTTACTCTCAAACATATTAAAAGTTTTTAAAACGTTTTCCAAATAGCTTGACTGAGAAAGAACTAAAGTTCCTTTCTCTCTGTCTCGTAGAATATCCATTCCTAGAATTCTCGAGGCCTTCCCCAAATCCTTCATTTCAAACTCGTTATTCAAACTTTCTTTCAGATCTTTGATAGCTAGTTTATTTCCTGAAGCAATAAGCAGATCGTCCACATATAAAAGTAAGAAAATAGCTTTATTTGTCCATGGATCTTTCAGATACACACACGGGGCAAAACTACTTCTCTTAAACTTCTGTTCCTTCATGAGATTCAAATCTTAGATTACATTGACTAGGACTCTGTTTTAATCCGTACAATGATCTTTTGAGTAAGCAGACCTTTCCTTGATCCTTTCTTTGAATGAAACCTTCTGGTTGATCCATTAAAATTCTCTCATCTAGCTTACCATGTAAAAACGCAGTTTTAACATCCATCTGTTCCAAATCATAATCTAGATTTACCACTAGAGATAAAATGAGTCTGATGGAAACATGCTTGACCACTGGAGAGAAAATTCCGTTGTAGTCAACTCCTTCCTTCTGAGAAAAACCTTTAGCGACCAACTTGGCCTTGTACCTTTTTGCCTCAACACCTGGTATTCCAGGTTTTAGTTTATAGATCCATCTACATCCCACAAGTTTCTGCTTGTCAGGTTTTTGAATCAGAATCCACATCTCATTTTTCTTCAGTGAATCCATTTCTTCTTCCATGGCTCTTTCCCACTGTTTCCATTTAGGACTCCTTCTTGCTTCTTCATAGGTCTTATGCTCTTCTATAGTTATGTCATCCACAGCTGATAGAGCATAACCTACAAAATCTGATTATTCATATCTTGACGGTAGTCTTATATTTTCTCTTCTAGCCCTGTCTCTGGCTAACAAGTATTCTCCTAGATCTTCAGATGATAAGGAACCTGGTTCTGATTGTTCTGCTTCATATTCATTTGTACCATTAGAATCTTCTTGATCTCTTTTAGATTCCTCTGTACTTTAGGAAGATGACTCACTTCCTGCCTCTGAAATCATATTTTCACGATAATTTGAACCTGATGGTCCCAAGATTAGATCTTCTTTGAAGTACACTCTTCTTGTCTTCTTCTTAGATTTGTCTGTAGACTTATCTTCAATTTGTTGATCTGTTTCCACACCAATGGAGGTATTTTTAAATACCTCATTCTCGTGGAACACAACATTTCTGCTTGTTATACATTTATGATCCTCAGCAACCCAAACTCTGTAACCTTTTACCCCAAAAGGATATCCAACAAAAACTCCTTTTACAGCTCTGGGATTAACCTTTTCTTGAGTAACGTGAACAAAAGCAGAACATCCAAAACGCCTTAGATGAGAAATACTTAGCTTGTGTCATGTCCACATTTCTTCTAGTAGTTTAAACTCAATGCTAGAGTTTGGAGATCTATTAATCAGATACACTGCGGTGGAGGTTGCTTATGCCCAAAACTCTTGACCTAAACCTAATTCACTAAGCATGCATCTGACCCTTTCCATAATTGTCCTGTTCATCCTTTCAGATACCCCATTCTGTTGAGGTGTGTAAGTACACGTTCTGTGTCTCTTGATTCCTGAGTTTTTGCAGTAATTATCAAACTGTGTGTTACAAAACTCTAAGCCATTGTCAGTTCTTAAGTATCTAACCCTTTTCCTTGTTTGATTTTCGACTTCTTCTTTCCACTCTTTGAGTTTCATGAATGCTTCATCCTTGGTCTTCAAAAAATAAACCCATACTTTCTTAGAGTAGTCATCTATAAAGCTGATAAAATATTTACATCCTCCAAGACTCTCGGGTGTTGATGGAGACCCCCAGAGATCAGAATGAATATAGTCTAGTATCCCTTGTGTAGTATAATTAGCTGTCGGAAACTGTTGTTTGTGACTTTTCCCTAAAGCAAAGTTATCACAAAAACTCAAAGTACTGGCATCCTTCTCTGGAATATATCCATTCTTAACCAAAACATTCATGTTGTGCAAACTCATGTGACCCAGTCTTGAATGCCATATCTTGGTCATATCAGGTTGTTCCCTGACAATGTTTATTTCACCCTTTATTACTGAAACTTGTAGGTAGTAAAGTCGTTGGTCATACTTTCCTGTAAGTACCTCAATACCATCTTTGAAGAATCTGACAATCCCGTCTTTACCTTCATATCTGCAACCTGCTTTTTCTAGCATCCCATATGAAATAAGATTATTCGACATCTCTGGTATATACCTAACATCACTTAGCACAATAGTATTTCCATCAGGAATTTGGAATTTAACCTTTCCTATACCTTTAACTGTGCTAGAAGTATGATTTGCCATTGACACCTTTCCTCCCTGGAATTCCTTTAATTCAGAAAAATTCTCCTTATTTGTAGTTATATGAAAGGTGCAGCCTGAGTCTAGAACCCACTTTTCTCCAGTGAGGGCAATAGGTTGTTTAGTAGTGACACTATTGGCAAATCTTGTTTCTTATTTTGTCTGTCTGGACAATCCTTTTTCCAGTGACCTTCTTTTCCACACACAAAACAATCACTTCTATTGTTTTTGTTATACCTCGGCCTTTACTTTGATCTGCCTTTTGACTTTCCTCTTTGATTGCTGCTTTTCCCATTTCCATTTCTGTTAGATCCTTTGCACTGTCTTCCACGTGATTCCACGTAAAGACCTTCAGCAGTAGACTTGTTTCTATACTCCTGACCACTCTCTTTCAGCTCAACTTCCAACCCATAAGCTGCATTTGTTACATCTGAGACTGTCAATGTATCTTTTGAGTTACCATACTTTAGTGTATGAACAACTGGAGTATAAGTCTTAGGAAGACTTAGGAGAAGCCGTATAGCTTGGTCTTCATCACTTACAGTGACATCAAGACTCTCAAGATCATCTACTAGCTTGAGGAAATCATCCAGGTTATCCTCTATTGACTTTCCTTCAGTCATTTTGAAGTTTGCGAATCTTTGCTTTAAGTAGATACGATTAGGAACAGTCTTGGTCTGATAATCTTGTTCAAGAGCTATCCACATTTCTCTGGCAGTCGCAAATTTTTTAATCTTCCTTAGAATCTGATCACTTACACTCATACTTATCAGATTTCTAACTCTCATGTCCTTTCCTGCTTGCAGATCATTTGAGATAATAGCAGCATCCCTTGCAGCTGCCCTTTCTTCAGCAGTCTGAGAGGATTTGCTATCTGGGATTGCATTATCACTCTCGGCGACATCTTCATCTAGGATCTTGTGGAGTCCTAGTAACTGTAACTGGGTAATAACCTTGTGTTTCCATAGACCAAAATCTCATTTTCCTGCGAACTTCTCCTCATCGAATCTTCCTTGAAACGGCTCCATAAACTTTGACTAATCTGATCTATTCTCTCAGGAAACAAGACCAGTCACAAGACAAGATGGAGCAAAGAACCAACGGAGATGAAAACTTGGTGCACAATCAATAGTGCAAAGAAGATCTATAAAAGCTAAGTGCTTTTGCCTTTAATTCCTCTACCTTTCTCCGATACCTGATCTTACTCTGATCCTGGAGCTCTGATACCAATTGTTGATTATTTCTACTAATCAAATCTCATAGATTGATTGATATCTAATTGAAACACAAACAAGAAATTGTTAACCCAGTTCGTGACATTGTCACTACGTCTAGGGTGGAATCGACTCTTCCACAATCCACTATAAGAAAACGTTTTTACAACATACACGACGTTTCTAACTTGTCGGTGTATTTGATTTACAGGAACAGCAGCTTGAAGAAAGAAAGAACAAAGACCGAGAAGAGAGATCTTGAGCAATACTTCTTGGATCAGAAAAACAGAAGATGATCCTAATGAGGAGTACTCTGTAGTTTCAAGCCATGAAATAAGCTTCTTCTTGAAGCTTTTAACCTATCTTACTCTGATCCTGGAGCTCTGATACCAATTGTTGATTATTTCTACTAATCAAAGCTCAGAGATTGATCGATATCTAATTGAAACACAAACAAGAAATTGTTAACCCAGTTCGTGACATTGTCACTACGTCTGGGGTGGAATCGACTCTTCCACAATCCACTATAAGAAAACGTTTTTACAACATACACGACGTTTCTAACTTGTCGGTGTATTTGATTTACATGAACAGCAGCTTGAACAAAGAAAGAACAAAGACCGAGAAGAGAGATCCCGAGCAACACTTCTTGGATCAGAAAAACAGAAGATGATCCTAATGAGGAGTACTCTGTAGTTTCAAGCCATGAAAGAAGCTTCTTCTTGAAGCTTTTAACCTATCTTACTCTGATCCTGGAGCTCTGATATCAATTGTTGATTATTTCCACTAATCGAAGCTCAGAGATTGATCGATATCTAATTGAAACACAAACAAGAAATTGTTAACCCAGTTCGTGACATTGTCACTACGTCTGGGGTGGAATCGACTCTTCCACAATCCACTATAAGAAAACGTTTTTACAACATACACGACGTTTCTAACTTGTCGGTGTATTTGATTTACAGGAACAGCAGCTTGAAGAAAGAAAGAACAAAGACCGAGAAGAGAGATCCCGAGTAACACTTCTTGGATCAGAAAAACAGAAGATGATCCTAATGAGGAGTACTCTGTAGGTTCAAGCCATGAAAGAAGCTTCTTCTTGAAGCTTGTAACCGATCTTACTCTCTCTCGATTCATCGAGCTTCTTCTCTCTAACTTCCTCTGTTTTCTGTTCTAACTCTCTGTTTCTTCTTTTTGTGTCAGGGTCCGTTGAAGACGAAGACGCACTTCTGTATTTAAACGACAAATACAGAAGCAATTTGGGCTTGGCCCACTCATTCTTCTTCGCATCAAAACGATCCATATGTTAGTCTGGCCTAATGTGTGGCCCAAAGATTTGCAGGCCGAGAAAATTGGTCAATGATCCACAGAAACACTTCTCTCGTTTGAGGAGTTTGTACAGGGGAGGTTTAACAAACTACAGAATGAGCTGCAGGAACAATTTCCAACTTTGTGCCTGCATTTACCAACTGCATTGCTCCCCTTTCGAGTAGCTGAGAAAATGTATGAGGTTAACGAGCTCCTCAAAGGTTTCACATTTTCTAATGCCATGGAAAATGGTAATAAGTCTGATAGATTTACCAGAAAAGAAAATGGCAGATTTGAGAGAGATACAAGAAAGCAAGACAGTCTAGATCTGTTAAGATCAATTTGTGAAAGTATCAATCTTCCAGATTTTTCAAGTGAACTTTCTATTAAAGACCTATGTTTGGGAGACGCATATCTGCGTTTCTGCGCAACATCAAGCTCTGCTAAATTACACATGAGTCTACCAATAGAGCTTCTTGTGATCGACAGTTAAAAGAATGTGAATCAGCAATTCCTTTGCAGCTTCAAGGAGTTCGACACGCGATTTTGATTGGGGATGAAAAACAATTGCCTGCAATGATCCAAAGCAAGGTTTTTTTTTTACTAATTATTTGTTATACCTAATCATCTTCTCATCTTTGCTTATGTTAAAAAACAAATATATATTTTGCTTCAAAAGCTGATCTTGGGAGGAGTCTATTTGAAAGATTGGTGATGTTGGGACATAATAAATTGTTGCTGGACATGCAATACCGGATGCATCCTTCAATTAGTATTTTCCCAAACAGAGAGCTTTATGGTATGAAGATTCTGGATGCTCCCTCTGTGAGGGTGAGAAATTATGAGAAGAAGTTTCTTCCTGAGAAAAAGTATGGACCATACTCTTTCATCAACATTTCTCATGGAAGAGAACAGTTTGGAGAAGGTCACATACTACTGCTGATAAGGTCTCAATTTGAGAAAAACTCAATCACCGATCTGGAACACTAATACACATCTGTGTTTATCAAAATTGTTCTTCATAACTGCTTGAGCATACTGCTAATAGAAGAGAGCAACTATTCCCTTTCCAATAATATTTGTTCCAACTCAAAAACTAGTTTTAGAACCCACCTCATAAGGCAAGATCACGACCATACACCACTTTGAACGGAGTCTCCTTAAGAGTTGTATGAAATGATGTATTAAACCAATACTCAGTCCACAGCGGAAACTTTGACCAAGTCTGTGGATGAGCAGAAGCAAAGCAACACATATAAGTTTCTAAGCAGCGATTTATAACTTTTTTCTGTCCATCAGATTCAACGTGATAAGCCGTGGAAAAGTTCAACTTTTTAGCTGCTAATCGATGACACTCTCTCCAAAAAACACTTTGAAACACTTTGTCTCTATCAGAAACCAACATTCAGGAGGACTATGAAGTCGTACAATCTCTGTGAGAAAAAGGTAAGCCACATCAGTAGTTGAAAATGGGTGTGTCAACGTGAACAAGTGGGAAAACTTACTTAAACAATCCACCACCACCATAATGACATTAGCTCAAGCAGAGAATAGCATGCCTTCTATAAAGTCCATAGACAAGTGAGGCCAAATTTGGTTTGGAATTGGCAATGGTTGCAGCAACCATGCAGGCTGTAAGGTGCTATATTTGTGAGTTTGACACACATTACATTCAACTACATACCTTTGAATGCCATCCTTCATATATCTCCATCAAAATTGAGATTGTATACGCTTCCAGGTTTGGAACACACCAGAATGACCACCCTGAAGACTATCATGAAACATATAAAATCAGAGGAATGAATTTGGAATCTTTGGGAAGACATAAGCGTCCACTGAATAAAAATCGATCATTGCAGATTGAGTAATGTCTAGAACTCATTTCACATGCCTTGATCTTAGCTAGTTAAGTTTAAATTTCCAAACTTGTATCTAGTTCCTTAAACAAATCTTGAGCTTGCAAAATCATAGGCAGTGTCAAAGCCGACAAAGAAGAAGTAACATTAGTATTGCAGCCTTATTCTCCACTCCTGGTTTATATTATATGAAAATCGTACACCAAAAGCTTAACCGACCACTTTTGATAATCCATAGATATTTCGCGTTGCTCCAGCAAAAATTTAAGACACTTCTGATTTGTTCTCACAGTAAAACGCCTTCCAAACAAGTAGTGCTTCCACTTGGTAACAACCAAAACAATAGCCATCAATTCCCTTTCACAAATGGCTTTACTTTGCTCATGATCAGTCAAAACACAACTGAAAATTGCAATGGGATTATTCCCTTGCTTCAGAACTGCTCCAAAACCAGCTCCAGAAGCATCAACTTCAACAATGAACATGGCAGAGAAATCTGGTAAGATCAACATTGGAAACATTTACATTGTTGTTTTAAAGCTATCAAAGGTCTGTTGAGCTGCAGGAGACCAGCCGAACTGATATTTCTTTATTAAATATATCAAAGGCTTAGCAACGATCCCATAGTGTCGCACAAAACGCCTATAGTAGCATGTTAGACCCAAAAAAATTGCACAATTGTTTGATTGTCCGAGGTACTATCCAATTCTGAATAGCAATAGTCTTGCTAGGATCTGTTGACACACCATCTTTGGAGATTATATGACCTAGGTAGTCAATCTGTTGTTGAGAAAACAAACATTTTTTATGGTTGGAAAAAGTCGTTGATCCTTAAGCACTTGAAACACTATCTGCAAGTGTTGAACATGGTCATGCATATATGAACTGAATACCAGAATGTCATCAAAGAACACTAATACAAACTTTTGTAAGTAAGGGTTTAAAGAGAGCATTCATGAGTCCTTGAAACGTTGTTGGAGCATTGGTGAGCCCAAACGACATTACCAAGAACTCAAAGTGTCCATCAAACATTAAGAACACAGTTTTAGTAATATCCTCTTTCCTCATCCTTATTTGGTGATAACCTACACGAAGATCAAGCTTGGAGAAAATGCTGATCAATGGCAGGAATGAGAAATTTATCAGGCACAATTACCATGTTTAATGCTCAGAAATCTGCAAAAAAACGCCACCTCACATCCTTTTTCTTGACCAAAAGTACCGGACTAGCGAAAGGGATGTGAATCTCACAAATAATACCATACTGCAACATTTGTGAAACCATTGATTCTATAATTTTTTGTGTGCATGTGGATACCTATAAGGCGCACACTAACAAGCTTAGTATTAGGTAACAATGTGATAGAATGTTCATTCCCATGAATAGGAAGAAGGCCATGGTCTCTCAAACTTTGGTTAGGTTCACCATATTTGAAAATAATATTAATATTTTGTCCTCAAATTTCTAAATTTATATTGATCATTCTTTTGTCCTTGTAATTCACTACAACAATTAAGAAATCATTGAGTAATAAGGCCAAACCACCGCTTAAACTACTTGGTTCAACTATAACCATCATATTATATCCTAAATGTGGCTGAAAGTTTTTCACAAAAGTAATATTATTCTTCGTCTAAGAAAAAAACAAAAAATTATGGTTTAAGTTTTTCCAATTATTTTTAAATAACTTATGATTTTATTGTCAACACCGTGATAATTCGAACATAGAGTGTTAAACATTAATATTTATAATTAAACTTTGTTGGAACCTTTTCCTAGCTCCTTTTTCTTCCCCGCTTTTGGCTTGACGTTGACGTCTTTAGAGGAGAATAGCAGAGACATTCAACACTGTTCTTGTATTCACTCCTCGGAGGGGTGTCGAAGGGAGCGAGCAGGTTTGTCAACTTCTTTATGGAGCTGGTTGGAGTGCCTTCAGTTCCAACTCTTTATGGAGCTTTAATGCCTCCACTTCTGTCAGCTTCTTCTCATTGTCCGGCTCACAATTCTCAGCCAGTTCCTCCAAGTTTGCCAATGTCATCTCGGCATCTGCTGCGGATTTACCAGCAACCTGGGAGTCCTTGTCATCTGCAAAATTAACAGCAGCAGATTCATTCATCTCCGGAAGGATATTTCTTCGAGCCTTCTTGATTGTAGATGAACCAGGCTGAGGAACCAGCTTCTTGGATCTGCACTCCGCATATGGAGGAGATCTATGGGATAAGTAAGCATCAGCTACATTTGTCTCTTTGGACTGCTAAGTTTTTCCAGCTTCCTGTAATGGTTTCCTTAATCTTGAACCACCTGCATTGAAATTGTCTTTTTGTCTTGTTAAATATCTACTTCTGTTAGTAGTGCCGGCCTGAGCTAACTCAAGACTCATAATTAGGTACATTCAGAAGGCCAGCCTATGACAGGGCAAATCTTTGACATTAGAACTTGAAGAATCATTTTTTTCCTCGATTTTTCTCTTGAAATAGCTCGGCCATAATATGGTGTCTTCCATCCACCCATCGAATCGTGAAGATCCAAGTCAGAGCACCTCTTCCATGTCTCTTTCAGACTTGAATTCAAACGGGAACTTCCCACTGCCGAGATTCATACCTAAAACTCTCCAGTCCATGTGCCAGACTTTTGGCATCATAAAGATGAATGTATCAACATTTTGAATAGTCGGACTAAGACATCTCCCGAGCAGCACCTTTGAAGAACGAGCCAAAAGGTCAGAGTTGTTAATCTGAGGTACTTTTATCTTCAATATTCTCGGCGGAGAACGTGACTCTGCAGCCATCTTAGCAAGAGAAAGATGAGACATGAGTTCTCCTTGCAGCACCTCCAAACAGAACCTGCAAATATTAATGAGAAAGAATGGTGAGTGGTACAGATAGCAAGTCTGGCTCCATCATGGAGCATTTGCGTTGCTGTGTGAGGTTGATTGTAATTTTTGTTTAATAAAAACGTGATTGTTTATATATATTTATATTAATTAAAGAATATATTATTTTATTTAAAAAAACTAAAAATCCTTTTTTTTTGTCAACGGCAATATTATAAAAAGGTGCACCACCAAATGTTCTTACAATCAACTATAGCCTGTCTCCCTAACAAACCTGACGAGAGCATCAGCCCTATAATTGAGATTGGGAGGAATCACAGTGAGCAAAAAAGAGGAGAACAAATCACGTAACCGTACAAAGTCTTCCTGATATGGGAGAAAAGTTGGCCAATCCCCCGGCTTCGAGAAAACCTCCACAACAGCTTCACAATATGTCGATACCTACACTTCCACAGCTTGGATTGCTACCAGTTAATCCATGGCCCACAACATAGCTTCCACCTCCGCATGAAGAGCTGAAAAGCTTCGATTAATACATCGAGCCCCCGAGCAAACACCCTCTACTGAATCTGGAAAACAGTACCATCCTAGCCTTGTATGTAGGTATGTCGTCTTCCAGGACGCGTCCAAGAAACATTTGTAGCCCGTGAACCCTGAGTTGGTTGTAGATGGGAAAATCCATGAAGATTTGTGTGTCCCGAAGTAGCTCAACTGTCGAGACCGTGGAATAACTATTGACTCCCGTGCCTCTGTCCATTCCGTATATTCCGCCTTCGAACACATTAAAATATTACGAGGATCAATAACAGAATTAGAAAAACAGAACTCGTTCCTTGCCTTCCAAATATTCCAAATTAACCAAGGAAAATATGAATAATCTCCTCCGTCTGGTAGGCGCCAAAATAAGTAATCTAAATTGTACCAAATTAGGTCCCCTGGAAACATCTGTGTCATCGATGGGATGTCCGAAAGAGCCCATGTCTGTAAAGCCGAAGGAGAGCGGAAAAGCACATGAGTAATAGACTCCACCTCGGCTCCACACCTAAGACAATCTGGAAGACAGGGAATCCCCCGCTTCGTCAGGTTTTGATTTACGGCCACATTTCCGGACAAAATTTGCCACAGAAAATGCCTAATCTTATTCGGTGCATTAACCTCAAAGGTTGGGCCAAATTGACCCCTCTGAAGATTTGAAAAGTCCTCCTGGATGAGATACCCTGACTTTACGAAATACCGGCCCATGAGAGTAAAATGCCAACCCCAATAATCTGGTCATTGTCGCCGTGGTATCAGAATCCCACGTATTAGCTTAGCATCCAATGAGTTGACATATTGATGGACCAATATTTCCTTCCATAAGCCCGAGTGATGCTCAATAAATTGATCTACCGTCAGGTCGGGAAACATAGGCAAAGACACTTGTAATGCCGGACGAGGTATGTCATCTGGGATCCACGGATCCTCCTATATCTGATCGTCGACCCACCCCAACTTTCCTAATAGCCCCCTTTAGAACTAATTATCTTGCTAACTAAATACTCTGCCAACCATAAGACGGATTAGCCCTCTCACTCGCTACCAATGGACATATATCCTTAAAATACCACTCTTTCAAAACCCGAGCCAACAACGACTCTGGGCTTCTATAAGTCGCCAAAACTGTTTAACTAATAAAGCGCAATTAAAATCCTCCAAAACACGAAACCCTAAACCACCTTCTGATTTTGGTCTACAAACCTTCTTCCATTGTAACCAATGATTCCCCTTCGAGTTACCCGAAGTGGACCACAAAAAATCCGCGATAGCAGAATTCAACTGATGCATAGTCGACTTTGGGAGTCTATAACAAGACATCACATATGTAGGCAGAGCCGTCAACACGGACTTAATTAGAACCTCCCTCCCGGCTTTCAACAAAAATTTTGAAGACCAACTATTAACTCGGTGCCGCAATTTCTCTCTGACAAACGCAAAAACACGCGTTTTTGCTCCTCCAATATTCTCTAGTAAACCTAAGTACGATCCCATACCATCCACATTATCAATCCCTAATATTTGCTGCAAAACCACTGTCAACGGTTGATATTCCTTTGCCAAATTGAATTGATAACTTGAGGAAGTTAATCTGCTGACCAGATATCTGCTCATACTCACTAAGAATCCTCAAAATTTGATGCATTTCTTCTTTTGATGCTTTACAGAAAAAAGACTATCATCAGCAAAAAGCAAGTGTGTCATAGACGGGCTGGTTTGAGCAATGGAAATCCCCGTCAATAATCCTCACTATTCTGCACCCCGTAATTTCAAGATTAACACTTTTGTGCACAATATAAAGATATATGGTGAAATAGGATCGCCTTGTCTTAGCTCGCACTTCGGTCTAATACTAGCTCCATGAACTTCATTCACTAATACTGAATATTCCACACTTGTAATATAAAACATTATACATGTTATCCAAACTTCCCATAACCCCAATTTCCGCAATAAAATCCTGACGAAATTCCATTCGACCCGGTTATAAGCTTTACTCATATCAGTCTTAATGGCTACATAATTACCTCTGACGAAAGGATTTGTCCGAAGAGCATGAAACATCTCTTAAGCTATCAATATATTATCAGTGATATTCCGCCCAACTACAAAAACCGACTGCGTCTCCGACACCAACTTAGGAAACACCCTACGTAGCTGTAAGCACATAACTTTTGAAATTAACTTATATGCTACATTACATAAACTTAAAATCCTTTAAAACTTCTAAATTTTAATTTTGAATTAAATTTCTGATAAAAAATAAATACTTTTACAAAATTTTCAACAAATATCAAATTTCATATCTATTAATCTTTATTCAGTTCCTTTTTAGACTATAATATTTTATAGTAATTCTGATCTCTTTTTAGTTTAATTAGTTTATATATAAAGAAAATAGGAAATTATGTAGATTTCTATAAAGAAATTTGAAGAATAGATGTTTTTTAATTGAGTTGCTTTTAAGGTAGTATTACAAATATTAAATACCTAAATGGCCATTAGTATTATGAAATTTAGCGGTGAAATTTTTTTGTTCTAGGAATTAAGTGGAAACTACAAACAGAAAAGTTCTTAACTAAGGATAGAATATTGGACACAGCTCCATAGAGGTCCGATGGGAGAGCTTTAGATTTCCATAAAAAGTTTTTATTTTGTTTATAGGACAAGACAACATGTATTTTCTATAAAAACAAATGATCCCAAATGAACATATTATCATTGTTGTAGTTCTCTCATTGTAATTTACGGTAAAAATGTCTACTAAGGTTTATATTAATAAGCAAACTATCCAAACACTAAAAAACAACTAAAACTATTTTATTATTATTATTGCAAATGACTTTTAATCTACTAGTATATGATAAATCCATTAAAAATATATGCACTTACATATCTAGGAATGGAATATCACCATTTATATTATGTAAAATTTTGATTAATTGATGCGTCAGTTATGACCTAATATTAACAAAAGAATTACCTTATTACTAATTAGCTTTTGAAAATGACATATTTTACTAAAACTCTCTTTGTATATTTATTATACATACGCTTAAATCTGTTTTATTTAATGATTCAACTTCTTTACTTCTTTAGCTATAAATTTTGTCCTAATCATTTAATTTCAATTATTTTTTGTAACAGCTTTTAAAAAAAATTTTTTGTCAACATTGAATTGACAAGACTCATTTTATAGTTTAATCTAACTCGTAAAATTTTTTTTTACTTATTATAATGTATCGGATAAGAATTGAATCTTGATGTCAAGTCATTGGGGAGATCATTCTAATCACCAGATTGAGAATAACTCGGGCTTTTAAAACTATTTCTATCACGTTTTCATATAATATCAAAAATTAATTATAAAATAATTTGTATAATTTACAACAATCATGAATTTACAGCAGCGTTCAACTCTCAATTCCAGCAGTACTCAGCTCTCAATTAAAACTCTCACCTCTCAATCACAATTTTTAATAGGCTGGGATTACTAACCGATCCGAACCGAACCGAGAAATTGACAAATCGGGTCAGTTAGTAGAATCTAAATCGGGTAAAACGGATCAGGTTTAAATTGAAATTCGGATATGGTATCGGTTCGGTTTGGTTCTGTAGACTCGATCGGTTATTACTTAACCGAAGTATAAATACACCTAAACCTAATTTCTTCTATTATATTCTCTTCTCTTCTCTTCGCGAAGCTGCCACTTCTCTGCGATTTGTGATACGCTGCATCTTCTCTTCTATTTGGCGCTGCCTCTTCTCTTCTCTCCGGCGCTGCCTCTTCCACGATTTAACGCCGTCGGCTCTCTTATCTTTTCTAGTCAAGCTTCTCCTCAAGTAATCATCCATTCTCTTCTCTTCGTCTCTTATTTTCTCTTTGATCCAAGCGTAGAAACAAACTGTGTCAGCATTCTCATTGCATGCTAAGTCTATTTTCTGATATGATCTTATCTTCTCTCGGGTGCTGCCTCTTCCAAGATCCAACGTTGTCGGCTCTCTTATCTTCTCTAGTCAAGATTCTCCTCAAGTAATCTTCCCTTCTCTTTTCTTCGTCTCTTATTTTCTCTTTGATCCAAGTGCAGAAACAAACTCTGTAAGTATTCTCATTGCATGTTAAGTGTGTTTTCTGATATGATCTTTTATACATTTTCTTTGAGTTGTTTTAGGCTGAACAAGGTGGTAAAATAGAAATCCCTTTCTGGCTTGCTCAAGAAATTGCATTCGAGGCAAGCTGTGTCAATAATCCTTCCTACCTGTTTCGACCAAAAGTAAACTTTTTGTATAGCTTGTTATCGATGAGAATATTTGCAGTAGTCTTTTCATGGTCATATTTGTTTCATGCAGGACAAAGCTTGAAGTTCAGGCCGAGATAGCATGCTTCGATCTTAGATCACGATGTCCATAATTTTATGAATTCGGATGCAAGTTAGAGCCACAGTGAGTTCCTTTACAACTTTGCCCTTCTTTTTGGTTTCAATATTGAAATATGGTTTTCCTTTGCTTTCTGGTCATTGAAAATGTTTGCTCCTTTAGCTAGAATTCACCGTGAATTGACTGAGAGCATGAATACATCAAGCAAGTTGACTAATATGAGAAGTAGATGATAATCATTAGTGTTCATTTTATTGCTGTGTGGATAAAAGTAAAACTCTTGTTCAAATCTTTGTTGTGGTAATGATTACTAAAACTCTTGTTCAAATCTCTGGTGTGGTAATCATTACTGTTTTTGGTCTAGCAGTGTTATAGATAGAACACTTGGGATCTTTAATTGAAACTCATGCACCTTGAAGCTGTTAAATGTGGCAGTAGTGAAGCAATTGTTTAGGTATGTCAATCTTTCAACCTTATATTATTGTGATATTTGAGCTTCTAATTTCCATGTAATGAGTGAGCTATAGGATACGATAAAAACCACATGGGTTTGTTCTCACAAATGCCATTGAGTTCCATGACAAGCTTGACCCACTAGAAGCCATTGGCAATCCGATTTCTTCTCGGTTTGTTCCCTAACTGAATGGTAAGCCGACATTACATGTTCTATACATGCAGTATTTTTTCTCATGATATAATGTAATGATTTGTAAACTACTGCTGAGTATCAACCGCATTTTTGTAGATCACAAAAGAGTGGGAAACAAACAAAAATTGGTGGAAATAAAGTTGTTGCTGTTGAGTATCAACGAGGTTTGTATTTTAAACCTCTCTTTTAAAATTTACCGAGCTCGTCTTTCTTTGCTTTCATTAAGAGCCTTTCTTCACTACTGCCACATTGTTCTTATTGTGTCTTAAACCATGTAGGCACTTGATTCAAGTTTAGGATAGAACAGTCTGAGGTATTTGATACAAGTTTAGAACAGTCTGAGATTTGAGTGTAATTAGAAGTTAATAATAGACTTAGAAGTTAAAAACAAACATAGAAGTTAGGAAAATTGTGATTCACTAAGATTATGTAGATGTTAGCAAAAAACAGACTTAGGCTTTTCTTGTATTTGTAGATATGGCATCTTTTCAGGATGACAATGACGAGTTTATTGATAGAGAGGAAGAAGTTTTAGGTCCTCATGCAACAAGAAATAAGAAGAAAACAACAACTAAGAAATCAACGAGTGAGATTCCTCCAAGACCTAGGAAGAGGGTTTCTCGTAGGTCAGCAGTATGGGCACATTTTATTAAGAATGAGAATATAGATGGAGCAGTCAGCAGTTATGGATATTGTGGGCATGAAATCGGATGTGACAGCAGAAAAGTAGGAACAACTCCCATGAAGAACCACTTAGAAAGATGTAAGTTGTTCAATACTTACAAAGAGAGTGGATCTCAGTCTATTTTGGCGCCTAGTAGTAGTGGTGTAGTCACAACCATGAAGTACGATAAAGAATTGTTCAGAAGGTCAGTGAATGAGATGATTATACTAGCTGAGTTGCCTTTTCATTTGTGGAATCGGAGGGGTTTAGGAGATTCTGCTTCAATGTTCTTTCAATGTATACAGTTCATTGTAGAAAGACTGCAACTTCAGACATCTACTAAATATATTTGCAAGAGAAAGAAAACCTGAAGAAGTTGTTCGGTTGTGATAAGAAGAGAGTATCTCTCACCACAGACATATGGACAGTGCATGCTACTTCATGGAGTTACATGGTGGTGACAACTCATTGGATTGATGTTAATTGGGTGTTACAAAAAAGGATCATAAGCTTCAAACCGGTCATATAGTCCATAAGGGAGAAACAATTGTGGAACAGCTTAGTGAGTGTCTAGAAGATTTGGGCATTGCAAGCGTATTTACAGTGACAGTTGACAATGCCAAAGTGAATGATAAAGCATTAAAGTTGTTGACAGATGCTTTGCGGGTAAAGAGTACTCAATCATTAGTTAGTGATGGTGAATATCTACACATCCGTTGTTGTGCTCATGTTCTGAACCTAATTGTGAGATATTTAACCCTATATCCTACTGCAAGTGCACAATAAACGTAATAGTATTTAGGGATTGAATCCACGAAGACCATTTGCCACACTAACGACTTGATTATTTAACTAGAGCTAAGTCGATGGGTGCTTTGAGTGCATTCGAGTGTAACTAGGAAATTTAATGTAAACAATATCTAAAGTATCAAGTCTAGGGATTCATAAGGAAATCAAGGGTAGGATGAGGAATCTATTCAGGCAAGATCAGTTCCGTTCTCGACTAAGAAATAACAATTGATTAACCTACTCTCGCAGTGGTAATCACTATGCCTAGATCATAGAGATCCTAACTCTCGTTGGTTCTGGGATTCTAACCATGCAGTATTAACGGTTCCTAAGTGTCCGCAACCGAACCTAACATCAACTCTCGTTGGTAGTGATGGTATTGCATACTTAGAAAGGTTCAGGTTCTTCTTAAACTTCTGGGATAATAAGTAACCTGAGATCAGAGATTAGTTAACTACTCTAACCTAAGCATTAACCATGTTTCTAGGTTGAGATTCCATAATTGAAACCTATTTATTCCTCATCCTTAATCCCTTTAAGATCCTTGGAATACCCTAAACTTGTCTATGAACTACTCAGACATGGAAATAGAAAACAAGCAAGCAATTGTAAAGAAATTCATTCAAAACTCATAATAGATGCAATAGAGGTTTAGGAATCTTCTCCAAGGATGTAGAGATCTTAATCCTTCTCCTCTATGTTACAATAAGAGTCTGCTCCTTTTCCTCTCTGTCAAAACCTCCTAAAAACGTGTTTATTAACCTAATATATAGATTAAAACCAAACTGGTACGAAATAAGGAAATTCCCTTTTCGCTTCGCAGAGTCGTGGATCGATCGATCCTCAGACTACCCGATCGATCAAACTTTCTTCATTCGATCGTGAAGCTTCCATATCATGCAAATGATCGTGCACAACTTCTCCTTAAATGGCTCGATTGATCTCTGAGTGCTAGGTCGTGCAATGGATCGTGCGCATGACATAGACGAATGGGGGTCGATCGCGTCAGGCGTGAGGAGTCGCTCATTGGATCGATCGCATTTATCCCTATCTAAAGTTGCGATCGATCGATCTTGGTGTTGACCGATCGATCGTGCAGCTCATAGTGGAAAAATCCAAAGTCAAGCTCCACTCTTGCTCAGCATGTGGAATGTAAAGTATCCTTGCGTTTTGTACCGGAAAAGACTTTAAAAACACGACAAAGACTAAAGAAAACATATGAATTAGTAAGCTATAAGTCGGTATAAATAAGGTATACAGAGACCAGAGAAAGAAGAACCATACAGAGAAAAGTCATCCATAAAAACCTCCATAATATCATTAATCATATCAGTAAAAATCGACAACATGCATCTTTGAAAAGTGGCTGGAGCATTGCATAACCCAAATGGCATTCTGCGATATGCAAATGTACCATAAGGGGGCATGTGAAAGTTGTTTTTTCCTGATCGTCTGGATGAATGGGGATCTGAAAGAAACCTGAATAACCATCTAAGAAGCAGTAGTAAGAATGGTTAGCCAATCTCTCAAGCATTTGATCCATGAAGGGCATAGGGAAGTGATCATTCTTAGTAGAGAAATTTAAAGTCCTGAAATCAATACACATCCTATGACCCGTGACAGTTCTGGTAGGGCTCAATTCATTATTCTCATTCTTGACTACAGTAATTCCTCTTTTCTTAGGTACGACATGGACAGGACTAACCCAATTACTATCGGATATAGGATATATGATCCCTGCTTCTAACAATTTCATTATCTCTTTCTTGACAACTTCTTTCATATTTGGATTCAACATTCTTTGGCTCTCTATAGAACTCTTAGACTCATCGATCATGTGTATCCTATGCATGCATAACTCGGGTGAAATATCAGGGATATCATCTAATGAATAGCCTATAGTCCTATGGTACTTTCAAAGGTCTCTAATAAGCGTCTCCAATTCAGAATTATTCAACTTAGCATTAACGATTACAGGATAGGTAGAATTAGGACCGAGAAATACATACCTTAGTCCTACTGGGAGAGTCTTAAGCTCAACTATGGGAGCCTTTAACTCACTCCAAGGGTCCGTCAAAGCTAAAGGTATGGATGGTTTTGAAGGTCCAAAACTGCATAGGCTATCATCTCCTCAATCTGCTTGCATGAATCCAATATTCTGGTATAACTTGTTGCTTCGTCGTTTGCATACCCACAAGCCGACTCTATTCTTGTAAGCGCACTCAAGAGGGTCCTCAACGTACATCACTTCATTTAACTCTTCTGCAATCTCTTCAGAAGTGTCGACAGAGAAGGTCATGCCATTTAACATTGGTTTCTTCAGCATCATGTCCATCTCAAATCTCATCTTCATATCCCCTAGCTGCAGATCTATTCTTCCATTCCTGACATTAATCATAGAACCTACTGTTCGGAGAAAAGGTCGACCTAAGATGAGAGGATCTTTAGGTTCCTCGTCTAGCTTCAGCACCACAAAATCGGTTGGTACTAACGTATTCCCAACTTCAACATCAAGATCCTCGAGAATACCGACTGGATATTTCACTGAACGTTCTGCAAAGATAAGAGAGATCTTGGTTTGCTTCAAGTTCGAGAATCCTAACCTCAATGCTACAGAATATGACATTAGGTTTACACTTGAGCCTAGATCACACAATGAACGCTCAAAAGTCACATAACCTATCCGAACTAAAAGTACAAATCGTCCAGGATCTTCTTCTTTCTTAGGAAACCAATTTTGAAGTCTAGAACTGCAATCCTGCATGATCATCATCACTCTATCTTCTCCTATGAATTTGTTCGTCACTAGGCTTTTGACATAGCTCTTAAGTGAAGGTATCATCTGCAAGGCATCAACATAGGGTAACCGAATAGACATATCTGATAATAACTCCTTACATTTGGGGTTCTCTAAATCCTTTTTGGACTTCTTCGGTGGGATGGGGTATGGTGGTTCTAGAGCATATGATCTCTCAGGTACTATTGTCGGCTCTGTTATCGGCGTAGGTGTGGCCATTTCCTCACAAACCTCTTCAGCTCTATCATCCTCAACATCGACTACTACTCTCTATGGTCTCGGTTTTTGGAGGTTTGCTTCAAGTTCCCTACCACTTCTCAACATAACAGCATCACAAGCTTGATGATCATCATTCGCAGCTAGAAGGGAGGTCGTGTTCTCCACTTTAGACATAACATAATCAATCATGGAACTCAACTCTGAGTACATAACTCCCATCTGGTTATTTATTTCAGATGTAGTCCTAGATTGACCCTGAATTACCTGTTCCAATAAATCTTTAATCTCGTCATTAGATGAAGGAGTGGGACTTGTTGTAGCCTTTTGCTCGGTGTAAAGCACTTCTGAATGACGGTCCTGAAGGATTGATTTCTTCTGTGATGGGAAAGTTTAACAGATTTCCTCCTAAACTCACTTGAAGCTATGAATCGATCTAGCTTCTCACCTATCCCTACGATTTTGTCCATCTCAGGTGAATATTCTTCGTGATCACATAAATCCCCTGTACTCACAGCCAAATTCTCAATCAGCTGAAAAGTGCTCTCACTCGTGTTTGTAGTGAAATCTCCTTTGCTTGAAGCATTGAGTAGCTTCTTAAGACTCCAACTCAGTCCGCTATAGAAGGAGTTCAGAACTTGTTCATCGCTGAAGCCATGGTGTGGGCAATCCCTTCTATATCCTTTCAACCTATCCCACGCTTCTCCAAAAGACTCATCGTCTCTTTGATGAAAATTTGAAATCTGGTTCTTCAACTTAGCAGTCTTTTCTTTGGTAAAGAAATGATCCAAAAACTTGTTTCTAACTTGTTCCCATGAGATTAACTTGTTTCTAACTTGTTCCCAACTCGCCTTAACTGTTCTAACGTACCTTCCTGGCTTGTAAAATCGGCTACGCTTTCTTCTCCGTCAGTCATTATGAAATCAATACCTGAAAAACAAAACAAAGAAATAAAAACAAAAGGTAAATGAAGGTGTCTTAGTCTCTAACTCAATAAATAATCAAAAGGCACTATTATTGGTGCCCGACAATGGCGCCAAAAACTTGATACGAAGATTTTTAATCCTATATCCTACTGCACGTGCACAACAAACGTAATATTATTTAGGGATCAAATCCACGAAGACCAATTGCCACACTAACGATTTGATTATTTAACTAAAGCTAAGTCGATGGGTGCTTTGAGTGCATTCGAGTGTAACTAGGAAATTTAATGTAAACAATATATAAAGTATCAAGTCTAGGGGATTCATAAGGAAATCAAGGGTAGGATGAGGAATCTGTTCAGGCGAGATCAGTTCCATTCTCGACTAAGAAATAACAATTGACTAACTTATTCTCGCAGCGATAATCACTATGCCTAGTTCCTAGAGATCCTAACTCTCGTTGGTTCTGGGATTCTAACCATGCAGTATTAACGGTTCCTATGTGTCCACAATCGAACCTAACATCAACTCTCTTTGGTAGTGAAGGTATTGCTTACCTAGAAAGGTTCTGGTTCTTCTTAAACTTCTGGGATAATAAGTAATCTGAGATCATAGATTAGTTAGCTACTTTAACTTAAGCATTAACCATGTTTCTTGGTTGAGATTCCATAATTGAGACCTATTTGTTCCTCATCCTTAATCACTTTAAGATCCTTAGAATACCCTAAACTTGACTATGAACTACTCAGACGTGGAAATAGAGAACAAGCAAGCAATTGTAAAGAAATTTATTCAAAACTCAAAATAGATACAATAGAGGTTTAGGAATCTTCTCCAAGGATGTAGAGATCTTAATCCTTCTCCTCTACGTTACCATAAGAGTCTGCTCCTTTTTCTCTCTGTCAAAACCTCCTAAAAACGTGTTTTTTAACCTAATATATAGAATAAAACCAAACTGGTACGAAATAAGGAAATTTCTTTTTCGCTTTGCATAGTTGTGGACCGATCGATCCTTAGACTTCCCGATCGATCAACCTTTCTTCATTCGATCGTGAAGCTTCCATATCGTGCGCAACTTCTCCTTAAATGGCTCGATCAATCTCTGAGTGCTAGGTCGTGCAATGGATCGTGCGCATGACATAGACGAATGAGGGTTGATCGCGTCAGGCGTGAGGAGTCGGTCATTGGATCGAGCGCAGTTTTCCATATCTAAAGTTGCGATCGATCGATCTTGGTGTTGCTCGATCGATCGTTCAGCTCATAGTGGAAAATTCCAACAAGCTCCACTCTTGCTCAGCATGTGGAATCCAAAGTATCCTTGCGTTTTGTACCTGAGAAGACTCTAAAAACACAATAAAGACTAAAGAAAACATATGAATTAGTAAGCTATAAGTCGGTATAAATGAGGTATATCAATGGCCTAGCTTCAATGAACGAGAGTGTAGTTACCATTAGGAATACTATAAAGTATGTAAGATCATCGACCCCGAGGCTGGAATCATTTCAAAGACGAGTGTCATCAGGGAATGTAAATAGAGGGAGTGTTTCACTTGACTGCATTACCAGGTGGAATTCGACGTACCATATGCTGACATCCGCTCTCAAATTCAGAGGTGCATTTGAGAAGTTGTTTGTAGAAGACAAACTATACAATGACTACTTCAAGGGGATATATGAAGATGGGGAAAAACGAGTAGGTCCTCCAATTTACAGTGACTGGGACGACATTCAGAGGTTAGTGAAGTTCCTCAGATTATTTTTCAACTGCACTTTGGCATCTTCCCTATGCTACAATGAGATAGTTATTTTAGAGCAGAATCTTATTTCATTAAGTTCTCACAGAGATGAAGTTTTAAGGGAACAACCATTACCTATGAAAGTTAAGTTTGAGAAGTATTGGGATGGACTTCTCAACATGAATCCATTGCTAATCATTGCAAGTGTCTTTGACCCTAGGAATAAGATGCAGTTTGCATCTATTTGCTTTGACAAGCTCTATGGTAAAGACAGTGAGGAGAGTAAGCATCTAAGATCCTCAATCAAGACAACAATGAAGAGTCTGTATGAAGAGTATGTCAGCAAGCTAAGCACCTCTTCTCAAGCTGGTTCCAAGAGTGATAATATGGTTGATCCTGATTCTGAACAAGTAAGTCTTCTGTTTTTTTATTTGTCTGCTATGATGGGTATGATAGGGATGCTTTGTATCAAGAGATGGATAATGAAACTGCAAATGAGGAAGCAAGTAGTGAGTTAGACATTTACTTGATGGAGAAAACTGTTCTATGTAATAAATATCTCTTGGGAATGGATTATGATGTGCTAGCATGGTGGAAGCGTAATAGTGTGAAGTTTCCTATATTATATGAGCTTGCCAAGGACGTGCTTGCCATTCAAGTGTCTTCAGTTGCTTTGGAGTCTGCATTCAGTACAAGTGGAAGGATTTTGGATCCATACAGAAGTTTCTTAGCACCACATTTGATTGAAGCTTTACTTTGTTTATAGTAGTAGCTAAAAAACACAATAGATGCAACAAAGGTTGCAAACTTGGCTCAGACGATTGCAGAATTGGAGTTTCAAGACTCATTAGGTAATCCAGTGATTCTGTTTTTTGATTATATTGGTTGTTGTTTGCTCTATAATGAGTTCTTGAAGTATTTGTTTCCTTTTGTAGCTCCTTCGACTTAGGAACAACTTCAAATAGATGTGTGAGCTACTTCGTATCTCTCATTCTCAATTTGCTGATTTTTTCTGTTTTTACATTGTGTGTTATTATATTTGAACATTCTGTTTTTCTGCTTCAATTATGATAGGAACACTTTGTCTTTATGTTATGAATGAACACTTTGTTTTTATGCAATAAATCATTTCTGTTTTAGCAACATGTTTTGAATCATTGTTGCTACAATCAAATGCATTTTATGGTATTCATTTTGCATCATTTCAGGTTAAAACAGGTACAAATCAGGTTGGCTCGGATTGGGTATTTCTGACCCGAAATACCCCATATCCGAACCGACCCGGTTAAACATACTACTCAGTTAGTTTTGGCCACATTTTCAAAACCCGAGATTATCCGAAACTCAATTAACCCTAACTGAACCGACCTGTACTACCCGAAATCGCAGCCCTAGTTTTTAGTTCTAACTCCCACTTCAACTATTTTTAGCTGTAACTTTTGTTTGGCAAAGCTCAACAAAAAAGAGTAATTTGAATAGATATACATAAATAAATCAGAAATTAAGGATATGTCATCCCTATGAAATCCTATCACTAGTTGTGCATATTGGGCCCATTAGACCACCTCCAATGCTTAAGAGAGGTGGTGATTTCTTACAAACAAAATATCAATATTTTAATTATTATTTTAATTTTAAAAATTTATATCTAATCATTTTACTCTACATCATCTAGTGGGTTTCTTTAAAGTTTAATAAAATTTCTTAAACAAGAACTTTAAAAAATTATCTCTCATCTATTTCTTAAAAATAATATTATTTTAATTATTTTTTATTATTTTAATTTTAAGAACTATGGAGATATTTTTACACCCTTTAAAACAAATGGCTTAAAGTCAATCTAAAATTTTGGGTACTACGAAAAGTATAGTATTATATTTTGAGTAAATTGGTGTAATATACACAAACAAAATTAAATTGCAAACAAAATCAAATTCAGCAAATGCTCATTACTTTGTTTTGTTAAGTGAATACCCATGGCTCACTTTTCTACATGACTAAAATGTCTTTTAGAACATGTTCTGATTGGTGCCTGGTAACACAAAGTGTACTGAATGTAACATATATTATCTGTGAATATATTTAGTACATGTTATAATATTTATTAATTGGTAACATAAATATATATCAGGTAACAAATATTATCCGTTAAATTAAATAAATAGTATGTGGATAACATAAATTGTAAACGGTATGCAACGTGTTAGATAATATAAAAACATGTACATGTTATGTTCGTGTTAGATATATGTTCGTGTTAGATAAAAAATATATTACCCGCTAACATATATTATAGCAGATAAAACGAATGTTAACTTTTATATGACCATGCTAACACAAAAATTACAATATAAAATTTATGCTAACGTGTATATTAATACGCTAACATATATACATGATTGATATATATATATATATATATATATATATATATATATATATATATATATTAGTTGCTAACTTATAGATAAGTCATTAATAAATTTATTATCAAATCCATTACTGATATCATCACCACCACCAACATCTATCACTCCTCTACCATTAATGAAATTTCGCAATCGTATTGTCACAACCACCAACACTGATCAGATGTCGTTGTCCTGATCTAACAACTCTGTGAATGCACCGAATATCTTTCTTTTTTATCTGATCATACTCTTAATTTCACATAATCTGACAACTAACTAAAAGGAACCATGGAATACGAATAAACTTAGCGATTACGAGTAGACATAGCACGGAGAAACAAAAACAATAAGGTAAGGTAATAGTTATCAGAAGACTTAGCGACTAGAAAAAAATATAGCAGGTATAGGCGAGAGCAATAAGGTAAAGTAATAGTAACCAGCAGAACTATGGAGATAGTAAACATGACACATTGGTGATTCAAGGAAAGGTGGTTATGAAATCAAGACCTAGAAAATGAACTCCAATACTGTGTTTTAGAAGAAAAAAAAGAGAGATGAAAGAAGGTGATGAAAAAGGAGGAGCTATTCTTAGCTGCAGCCGCAGCCACAACCCCCTCTTCTTTTTCTCCGCCACTTCTCCACCGTTCTAATTCCCCTTTAAGCTCCACCGTCATTTCAATCGTCATCATTACCGTCGTTGTAACCGTCATCATCACCATCGTTGCAACCTCATCATCACCATCTCTGTTGTGATGTTTACAATAAAGCAAACAAGACCTTGCATTAAATCCCTTTGACTAGAAGAGAAAAGAAAAAGAGAAGATAAAATAAATAAAAAAATCGTTAGAAAAAAAATGAGGATAAAAGAAAGATGACGAGAAAGAAAAAATGTAATTATATAGAGAAACGTTTATGTCTTTTCAACTATGAGAGATAGTGAAAGGTGGGAACGAGAGTAATTTCTCAATTACATTCACTTTCGTATGCACTCAGCCAAATTAATTTTGTATTTTTTTGTTCAACAAATAGTATTAATAACGTCTAATTTATGGTTTACGGGCTAATATATGTAAGTTAGCGGATACTGTTTCTCAGTTAATATAAGTGGTAAAGGGTAAAACATAAATAATATATGTATTAACGGATATTGTATGTGTTAGCAGGTAATGTATGTGGTACTATATATATTAGCATGTAATGTATGTGATACCGAATAATATATATGCTAATGTATGACATATATGTTAATCAAATAGATGTTTATGTGATAATAAGTTAACAGATAATATATTTGTTACCCATGTCAATTTTTTTTGTTAGTGATATAATGAAATATATTGTATCAGATAATAAATGTATTAACAGACAATAAATGTGTTACTAGATACTAAATTTATTAACACACAATATATGTACTAACCAAATATGTTTTTTATCAAATAATATATATGTTAACATGCAATTTATGTGTTACCGTATAATATATATATTCGGTAACAAACTTTTATCATAAAATATGAGTTAACATGTAATATATGTTACTCGGTTGATATCGTTAACGGGTGCTATCTAACTCAAATATTACAGTGTATTTGCCTCTGTACCATCTAACTCCTAACTTACCAATTGCAAGATATGTTACCCGGTAACATATTTGTTAAAGCTACTAAATGAGGTCTTAAACCATGTGTATACTATATAAATTATGTGCTAACATATAAATTATTGGGAAATTAGTGTATACTTACATATATATATTAAACCTTTATAAATTAACATTGTTGGGTCTACACCAAAATTACATTTTTTATTAATTTATAGAGATTATTAATTTATCTATATACTAACTAAACTAAAAGTTTCAGTTTTAGACCATAAAAGGTTATTAGTGAATATTAATTTATATAGTATTAATTTAAAAGAATTATATTGTATACATATATGGGTAACTAATGTATACACATGAACCATATAAATTACAGAATAATAAATGAATTATCATGTAAATTTTAAGTTAGCCGATACTTAATATGTTATCAGTATACAAAATGTATTACCGAGTACCACACCTACTGTTTGCGACTACCAAATATTGCCTCTGTTTTTATATAGTTGATGTCTTAGGTTTTTTACACATATAAAGAAAACATTAATTATTTTATTTTTTTTAAATAAAATATGTTTTTTGATAAGTTTCAACACAATCTAATCAATTACAAATCAATCCGCAGAATTTATATAGTCAAAAATACTAAAAACACATTAAATTTTGTATAGAATTCTTAAAACATCAATTAAAATGAAACAAATATTTTTTTCTAAAACACCGAGTAAATAAGAACAAAGGGAGGTAGTATGTTAGTTGATACATTATGTATTAGCGGTAACAAACACGGGAACAAGGCATTGAATGCATGGTCGCCGTATTTAATGTTTTGTCTTCTTCTCTCTTCTATTTAATTACGCCAAGGTGTTTTGACACATGGGCCTATTGATATTTACTTAATTTAAATTATACAATATTATACAATAGACAGTTATTAAATTTTAATTATGTTTATGTGTAGTGAGCAAATTAACTCATAAAAAATCAAGCGAATCGTCTCGTTAACTCTATCAATATTATAATGCATCAAACGGATCCGTAACAGAATCAGAATGAGTAAAGTCAAAATCAATCCTTGATTATGAATTTGAAACCAAATCAGAGTGTTAATTCCTCTCAAGAATCGATTCATAAAACCACATAGATGATCTGATAGGCATAGAATCAGAGAGAATCTCAACATTGTTCCATAGTTTTCAGAGATTACCAAATCAACCATTGATATCATAATAAAAACATAATGACAAATCTGATCTTGAATAATATAACTAGATCCAGATTACGTACGTCAATGGCCAGTGCAGTTTAAATCCAAATTGATTGGCTAATAATTGGAAGGCTCTAAAATTGTGATCATTACATAATACTGGATTCGTAAACCAAATCCATATTAGAGATAGACACATAAAAGGCCACAAGGCAATGTCTATGGTAGATAATCTGGTGTTAAGACCATGATCGACAAAACTAATGACTAATAATCTATTTTGAATTGGCGAAAACAACCTGAGAATTTGCTTTAGAAAACTCACAATTTTAATACAGAAGATACAGCAAAAACAAAGATGGTGAGTTTTCAAATATCTTGAATCATAAGTCATAAAATCGCCCATTCCAATCTTGAGACTCTTTCCGATCTTCAATCATAAATCTCATCGACGAAGAGGATAATCACCATATCGCCCATTCACAAATAAGAATATTCTATGACTGAATAGTTTACCAAATTAGAGCAATCATTGACCAGACATTTATTCCATACCTTATCATGTACAGGTAGATATATTTCTCAAACTTACAAAAAAAGAAATCAACAAAATATTTGGCAATATATTAGCAACTTCAAGAACAATATATATATATAAAGACTTGGGTGTTGACTACTACTTAACCAAACTAAAACCTTCAAACCTATTTCACCTAAATGGCTAAGTCTTGTGGACAAGTTGTTTACGTTGCAACTACGGTTCCAACAGCTATTATTATAACGTAAAGTTATGCTTGTTTGTAGTCAATGGTGTAACCTATGCCCGAAAACCAACCACCTACATGGTGGGAGATGAAGATGGTTGGGACCCAGTTGTTCCAATGGATACTTGGACACGAGGAGAAACGTTTTATGCTGGCGATACTCTTGGTATGTATCAATGATCTTAAAGTTTATCATAGTAAATATAATATGATTTAAAAATATGTTAATTAGACAATAAATCTATATTGGTATATTTATTTATGGTGATAAACTACAGAATTCAAATACGACTATCGAACAAGCAATGTGGTTGTGGTAAATCGAACTGGTTATGAGACTTGTATACCAAATAAAGGATCTAAAGAGTATGAATCTGGTGATGATAAGATCAGACTTCCTTATGGTTATAGCTATTTCATCGGTACATATGATCCGGCGGATTGTTCTGCTGGATTAAAGATGGCCGTCACAGCATTGGCTCCAAAATAAATTACATGAAACAATCAACTAATACTATGTAGTAAGTGCTATGATTTGTATCTTGTAGTGAATTTATTAATTGGAGTTATTTGTAACTTTTTATGATTTGAAAGTATTACAACTTCTATTGCGTTGTTTTTTTATAAACAATTGGATAGACAAAGGGTGTCTTTGTGTCATTGCATACTTATGAGATATTGTAGTAGACAATGTTTCTTCTTCTAGATTATAAATAATGAAGTGCACGACAGAAATTGATTCTTTATCATTTAATAAATAAGAAAATTAGACATGAAAATTAAAAAAAAAAAAATCAACAATGCAAAGAGAAATTCGAATACGTTAGAAATAGAAATATAGTCGATATGTCATACAAAACATAGGAAGCATAGAGTAAAGATCGAGTAAAAACAAAACATAGAAAACACAGAGACATAGTCCCAAGCATAAAAAAGGATATAAGCTAGATGTAGCGAAGAGATTTCAAAGCTTGTGCTCCTTGTGATGTTTGTACTTCACAAACAAGATATAAACTAATATACTGCGTTGAAAATGAAAAGGAAAAGAATCTGAAGTAATCAATGTGTATGTCGTAAAGCATTATAGAATGTAACACAGTTTGGGAAAAAAAAAGACTTCATCATTATAAGATCGCAGCTAATGTTGCTAAGAAACATGTTTCCGAATCAAAGAGACAACGTTGGCGTATGAAATGATATACCACAGGAATTGTTGTTAAAGATCTAAAATAAGTTCATGAAAGACAAATGTTTTGGGAAAGTGTGAGAGCTTAGATGTTGGAAGAATAAGTAGTTGTAGAAACAGCAAATTCTATCTCAACAGTCAAAGAGTCCCTATCCAAATAAGTCGTTCGAAGATTAACCATTGACACAAACTTATCATGTCCGCAAACTAGTGTTATTTTTTAAAATAAAATGGAAAGCAATGAGGCAGTATAGATTCACATACATTGTTTAGAGACGTGATTGGATCCAACTGGGTCAAGAACTCGGAGATGACCACGAGTATAAATCCTTTCATCGGCCATTAACCTTTCATCGTGTGCTAGGTGCAGAAAAATAGAGACAAATTTGCACTTGGCATACAACTTTAGTACCCTACACAACAATATTAACAAGTTTACAGTCACAAACATATGAAAAGGTTTTGTGCAAAAACAAATCCTCCAAATGAAACCAGAAAATGAAAATATTATGCAATATAACCTTATGCGAAATTTCAATAAGTATTCTCATATACTTACCAGTTTTTTCCACCCGTAGGGAAGCTATTTGATATGTAAAGATTTTCTTTCAGCATCGAGAAATTCTTCACATCCCAGGAAAACTTTTTAAGATAGTATAACTCAAAGGAAACGTTTTCCCATTTGCTAAAAGGTGAAGCAACCATCACATCAACACCAAACTCACATTGTTCTCCATCAAAGACATATCCATTTTTAGGGTCATTAAAAGTTCCAAGTGAAAGCATTTGTGATATTCCCCAAACCGTTTTCAATGCATTGAACCGGTGTACTTCGAGATCTAGATGTTTACATGTATAAATGTTTGTGATTACTGATTAAAAATATATACTTTAATGAGAGAGATATTAGGCTATGTGTGTACGAACCTTGCATAGTAAAGTATTTGTTTGCTTTCTTGTTATAAATGATGAAGACGAGATAAACAAAAACCTCACATGGTGATGTGGACGTGAGGCTTGTGTTGTCAAATTCAACATACATTGAAATGAATTCACTTCCATTGTCATTTTCATTTCCTTTTGGATATATAACCAATCTCCTGAATTTTATAAAAGATTAAACTAAAGTAAAGAAGAAAGCTTAGCCCAAAAGAAAAACTAAAGAAGAAAGCATAAAATTTTTGTGAGTTTGATAAAGACAAAGCTCATGTATATATACCAGTAGTATCCACCAGACAAGAAACGACGAGATTTGTAGATGTCTTTACCAAGTAGAGAGAGTGTTGATTTTTATGGCATAAGAAGCAGGAGGATGATTTCTCCAGATCTCCACACTGGTAGCATTCTCTGCGCATGAACCCATTTTACAAGACTGCGACTTTACTTCACTTAACCCTAGAGAGCCTCAAGATTGTTGATATATATTGAGAAACTGAGAGTAGGAAGAGGACAATGAAACGTTAGTGTTATGAAAAACGAGATATTTTGGAAATAGTGTGAAGAAAGATAATAAAAACACTATTTCCAAAATATCTCTTTATTGTCAAAGCGACCTCGTTGGAAAACAAAGAGTCGCGTGACTGATCTCATCTGTGTATTTCACTCAAAGGCAATTGTGGCCTTTTTTCCATAATTGCTGGCTACAGCTACCACTAAGACGATCTCTAAAATTAAAGTATGTTTTGCTCAAATCAATTCCTCTTTTTTTACCCTAAAAAAATATATTCTAAAGTTTTTGATTTATCATTAAAACATTTTTTATTTCTAAAAACTACAAATTAATCCTATTTATTTTATTTTAAAAAAATTACATAAATAAATATTGTTTTTTACAATTTTATTATTTTTGGACTAAAAAAACTTTTGTTATTAAGAAAATGACATTACAACATATAAAAATAATAAAAACATAGTGGATTTTGGTTTAGTTATCATCACTACTATATTTTTCCCACAAATGATCAATTAATGCATTTCAAAGTGAAAAATGAGCTTTTTTATCTTTGATTTTTCTAAACCGACCTAAAAACTCTTGGAATCGAATATTATCATCCCTTACTATTTGGACCTCTGGAGGTGGAGTTTCTCTTTCAACTTCAATTGGTGCATCGAGATCTCACTCATCCTCGATGATCATATTATGCAAAATTATGCATGTAGTCATTTTG
>JAKUCM010008494.1:0-32701 GCA_023374145.1 Lepidium sativum
GCTGCACTAACCAAACTTCAGGTATAATGGAGTTCCTTATTTTATCATATTCAATTAAGTTAATACAAGACCTAGGGCTTAGGGGTTTTTGCTAGATTAGTCAATTGATAATTGTCGAATCTAAAAACCTTTCAGTTGGTATCAGAACCAGGTTGTATTCTTATTGGAAAATATGATGTTTTCATGCTTGATTGATTGATTAAAAAGTTTGTTTTTAATTGAAATAGAAATTGCATGATTAGGGTTTCATTGAAATCGAAAATTAGGGTTTTGTTGAAATCAAAAAATCAGAGCTGGTTGTAACCTTAATGAAATTTGATGTTTTTCATGCTTGATTGATTGATTAAAAGTTTGTTTTTAATTGAATTAGATTTTGCATGATTAGGGTTTCATGGAAATCGAAAATTACGGTTTCATTGAAATCGAAAATTAGGGTTTATGGTCTCAGAGTTCTGATGTGATAAACCGAAATAAAAATATAACCTAATTTTAAAATAGCCCTGAATGATCCGGTTTAATAAGATTAGACCGGATCTGGTTTTTCTCGTAATCGGTTTAAGAAAAAAAAAATTATATCAAGTTGGAGAAGAACAAGCAGGTGCCAATCGACACAAAGTCAGGATTAGAAAAATTCATAAATCATAAAAAATTTTTAAGCCTTTGATTTGATTTCTTTGAGTTTTTAAAACCTGAGTGCATATATGAATATACATTCAAGTTAAAGTTTAGTTCCTCAAACAAATATCAAAAAATTGATGTCTTTTCCAATTCACGTCAACTGTCAAGACTCGTTTTCATCGTATGGTGGGCTAGCTCGGGTTAGGTACCTACTTTGACATGGGTGAGGCAGATGGTAACTGTTTACCATATGACTATGAGATTGGTTTTACTTGACTGAGCTATCAAGACTGTCTTGAGCTTTGAGACATCGGAGTGATTTTTGGCATATAAGATGTCAAATCACGACCGAGAGTTTATATATGTGATATAACTAGCAAATAAGGAATGGGCGATGAGCTCAGCTCACTCAGATTTTTCTAAAAATATGGATCTCGGGATCATTGTATTCAATCGAGGAACTATTGATTGAACACAATGTGAGTTTTCTTAAATATTTTAAGATTTCTCAACATTTTAAAACCATCATAACTAAAAACTCTTTACCTCTCTTATTTTCATTTATGACAAAACAACAAACAACAAAAAACCACAACTCATTTTCCCTTCTATCTGTCCTTGAGAAGGACAAGTTGAATGGAAAGAAATTTCCTGAGTTGGTACCGTAAACCTGAGAATTGTTCTTAGGCAGGATAAGAAAAAACTATGTTTTGGAACAAGTCTTGCCTCCTAGACCGGCTGCCAATGCCACTGTTGCAGCTAGGGAATGCTTGAGATAAGCATTCCAATGATGTGATAGATGTGCAATGCTTGCGACCATGACCTCGAAAACTGCAGGTGCTGTACGAGAATGTGGTGTCGCCCATCGAGATCGTGACTGGCCTGAAGGGAATATTTTAGGAACATGCATGACATGAGAGATACCAAAACGATGAAATCTCTCATCGAATGCAAAACTATCGAATGATAGTTCAGTGAGTAGACATGTCATGAAAATGATGGGTTATATTGATAATCTGGCTAAAACTAGACTGTCCTCTTAGCCAAGAGTTGGCTACGGACATCATACTACAGTCGCTGCCATCTTGTTATCATCAATTCGTATTGAACTACAATATGAACAGTATGACAAAGACGTTAACTGAGCTGCATGGAATGCTTAAGACAGCAATGTCAAGAAGGGGTGCCCCGCCTGTACTCTTAGTGCAAGGGGGGTAAATCGTTTAAGAAACGTGGGAAGGACAAGGGTAAGGGAAAGACTAAAGCTGACCCGGTTGTGAAACCAGGAGCCGGCCACATCCATACCCAGAACCTGGCCCGACCCATCTAAAAATAGACGTTTGAAATTATTGTAACGAGCAAGGGCATTGGAAAAGAAACTGCAAGAAAATATTTGAAAGATTACAAGAAGATGAAGAAGCAGTATGACGCTCCTTCAGATATTTTTTGTTATCGAAGTAAATGTTGGTTCAACAATTTTTTACTTCATGGGTATTTGATACCGGCTATGGTGCTCATATTTGTACTAATATCAGGGCCTAAGCAACAGTAGAAGCTTGGAGAAGGGGCAAGCGGACTTACGTGTAGGAAATGGAGCAAGAGTTACTGCATTAGCTGTAGGCACATATAATTTGTCTCTTCCATCTGGTTTTAGTTTTGATTTTAGAAAATTGCTACTATGTACCTGCTATAAGCAGAAAACATTGTTTTCTGTTTCGGTTTTGGATACTAAAGGTGTTTTCATTTTTGATTAAAAACAAATGTTTGTTGTTTTTACTCGAGATGACTTATTTTATGGCAGCGCCCCATTATCGAATGGGCTTTATATTCTTGACCAATACACCTATATATAAACATTAATATCAAAACGCTTCAAAGTAAATGATTTAAACCCGAGTTTTCTTTGGCATTGTCGTTAAGGGCATATAAACGACAATGCCAAAGAAAACTCATTTAATTATGAATCATTTGAAAAAATGTGTATCTTGTTTATTGGGCAAAATGAAATGCAATCATTTGTATAAACGACAATGCCAAAGAAAAACTCATTTAATTATGAATCATTTGAGAAATGTGAATCTTGTTTATTGGGTAAAATGACAAATGCAATCATTTGTACTTACTCGTGTGGTTGTAACTAACATCAAGATTAGACAAAAGTCATATGGTACTAGGGGTTGTAATGGCTTGCTAGAGTCCACTTATAATCTGTGAGTTGAGACACTCACTGCTAGTACTATATGATCCTATTGGGTCACAGACCTAAGCAAATGGAGACAATTCAATAGGGAATGATCGTTATAGGAATGATTCATGACTTGAGCATAATAGTACATGGTTTCGGATCAGAAACATGTGTTTTGGGCCAGACCTAAATTAATCTTAATTCAACTAGGAATTAATTAGGTTTTTTTGGGTTGGGGCCTAAATTAATCCTAATTCAACTAGGAATTAATTAGGTTTAACTTAAACTCCCTATATATATATATTGATATTGGGCACGTTTTTTAAGATAAGAAAAAACCCTAGTCGCTCATTGCACAAGTCAAAAACCCTAATAGAAATTGCATACAAAGTTCTAGCGGGACTTCTCTCCTACTTGTGTGCGTGTGGGACTATCAATAGATGTGCTACACTTGGAGCACTTGCTGATCTTATACCTTATCTTATCTCCGCTAAACCAAACTTCAGGTATAATCCAGTTCCCTATTTATCATATTCAATTAAGTTAGTACAATACCTAGGGCTTAGGGTTTTTGCTAGATTAGTCAATTGATAATTGTCGAATTGCTTAAAAAACCTTTTCATGACTTTTGAGAGTAATGCGATAATTTTCATAGCCGTGATGTTCAGTTTCAAGAAGAGGTCTTTCCGGGAATGCCTATGGATCATGTTCTTGAGGAATCGGTCTCTACTTATCCTTTTGTTAATGATTGGTCTCATATCCTGTTTTTCTACACCTTTTTCTTCGGATACTTCTATGCTGGTATCTCCTTGCTCTCTAATGGCACCTGATTCTCCACACCTTGTCTCGGCAATATATCTGATTCTTCTACCTCTTTGCATGTTGAAACCACAATCTCCAGGTTTACCAGAACTTCTTAGCCGTGGACTTCGGACAACACAGCCTTCGGTTTTTACTCAAGCACTTTGTAACGAATGCAGCAAAAACTTAATACACACTCTCTTTCTTGCTCTTCCTCCAACGATCATGGGTTCCTCTACGGTCTCAGGTAAGAAAATGTATATGATAAGCAATTATGTTTCTAATGCCTGCTTACTCTTCAAAAACATACAACTTTCTTGGCAGCCAGTACTTCTTCTCATGAACCTACTTCTTACAAAGAGGCAAGTGAAGAAGATGTTTGGCATAAATCGATGTGCGAAGAACATTCAACATTACAACACAATGATACTTGGATAGAGACAAACATTACCTATAGGAAAGAAGGCTATCGGTTCCAAGTGGGTTTATAAGATCAAGTATACCGCTGATGGTACTATTTTTCCAGCACAAGTCAAGGGTTGGTTTTCACTAGGGAATCATCAAAAGGAGGGTGTAGACTATTCTGAGACCTTTGCACCAGTTGTGAAAAAAATATACAACCCGAATTCTCCTTGTTGTAGCTACGGCAAAGCATTGGATGTACATCAAATGAATGTACATAATGCTTTCTTACATGGCAATTTGCATGAAGAAGTCTATATGAGATATCCACCATGATTTGCGCCAACTGATCCCAATGTTGTGTGTCTCCCTCAAGCAGTCTATTTATGGACTGAAAACAGGTTTCCAATGTGTTGGTTCTCCAAACTCAGCAATGCTTTTCTTTCGTATGGATTTGTTCAAAGCAAAGCTGATCTATCACACTTCTCTTACACGAAGCCACAAGTGAGTATTCATGTTTTTGATCTATGTTGATGAGTTGGCAAGCAATTGTCTTTTTTCTACACTGAAACGATTCAAAGCTTATCTTGGTGAGTGTTTTCATATGAAAGATTTGGGGAAACTGAAATATTTTTTATGGATCGAAGTAGCTAAGAATGCTGAAGGTTTCTTTCTTTCCCAACGGAAATATGCTTTGGATATTGTTGCTGAAACATGAATGTTGGCCTGCAAGCCTTCGTCTATACCCATAGAGCCTAATCACAAGTTGTCTGCTTCCACAAGTTCACCTCTTGTCGATCCATTACCATATCGATGTTTAGTGGAACGTTTGATTTATCTAACATTCACTCAGCCTGAACTGTCTTACATCGTCACATATGTCCCAATCCATGCACAACCTACTTCAGGAACATTGGGATGATGCTTTATGTATAGTACGATACTTGAAAGGCTCGTCAGGTCAGGGTATACTTCTTAGGTCAGATTCTTCTCTGCATCTTACTACTTACCGCAATGCTGATTGGGTGCATGCCCTCTAACACGTCGATTTCTCAGTGCTTATGTTGTTCTTCTTGGCAACTCTCCAGTTTCATGGAAAACTAAGAAACAAGACACATTTTCTTTGTCCTCTACTGAAGCTGAGTATCGTTCTATGACATTGGCATTGAAAGAATTGAAGTGGCTCAAGGAACTTCTTCTATCGTTTGGTATTGATCATGACACACCTATGACTTTGTATTGTGATGGCAATACATATTGCTGCCAATTTAATTTTTTCATGAACGAACAAACACATCGAAAGGGATTGTCATTTTGTTCGCGATGCAGTCACTTCCAAGCTCATTGTCACCAAACATATATCAATGCACGATCAACCAACTGATCTTCTTATTAAAGCCTTATATACACCTAAGTTTCTTTATTTGTTATCCAAGTTAGGAGTTCAAGACATCTCACTGCCAACTTGAGGGAGGGTATTAGGATAAAGATATAAAAATCTTTATACTTAGGTTATAATCTTGTATTTGGGCTTTAGTTATTCTACTTGTAAACCTATATATATATATATATATATATATTTGTATCTACAACTATCAATACAACTTTTATTTTCCTAAATTTGTACATTTGTCCTCTCTTTATGCTGAGTTCGAAGCTCTTTTTGGGATATGTCATCTCTTCTCTCTTTTCAGTTTCAGGAAATGGCGGTTGCAGTTGATTGCAAGGAGGTTTTCACTATGGTGGCTGATCCGGGGAATTGGCCAGCTTTCTCCCCATTATTGGAGTAATTTGTTCGTCTCAGATGTCATTTTAACTCTTTCTCTCTCTCTCTCTCTCTTTTATCCCTCGTGCTTTAAGTTTCAAAACTGATTTTCTGGCCTAGAGGACTATTCAGGAATCAGTCTTTTGTTCATCATGTTCTTCTCCCTATTTGTTCTAATGAAATAAGTTAAGTTGGGAAAAAAATTTGGACCCTGATTATTAAAAAATTTGATAAACTCTAAAAAATTTGGGTGCTAATTAGTATAAAATTCTAAAAGTTAATTCTATAAATTCTAGGTCTTAGTTATTATAAAATTCTATACATTTTTTTTTCAAACCCTAATATATATATATCCTATACCATAGCTTATAATATATATGGCTTATGTCACAATCCGCCCTATTCTATCTTCCGGAGTGTTACCACATCAAGTATGGTAAACTGAGAGGTCAACGAAGATGGAGTCTAATCTTAGCCTTCACTTTGATTTTATGCATGTCCATACGGATAAGCAAATCTGTAAATTATCTTATTATTAAGTCAATCCCTTGATACGGTTTCGATTTTTGCTCCATTATTATTCCAACTAGCTAGCTGGCCATAACAAATATATGTATTTGGTTTTGAAGTATACAACATGTTCTAAGCAAGTGTATACGCCACTATTTGCATAAAAACAATTGATATTTTAGGAAAGCTTAGTCTTTGCTTTCATTTTTAACTGATCTCTTAAGAATTTTGCATACGAATTGAAATAAGTACACAAATATTTTTTGGTGCTTTTTTCTAATCTTTAAACTATCATTGATTATCTTAAAAAGTTCAACCACTAACAAAAAAACTATGTAAAATACAAATAGTAAGAGAAGTTAAAAAATAGAAAAAACTTTATATTATACTTAGAAAGCCATTTAATTTGATATAACTATCAAAACTTGATTTAAAAAGGAGTATGATCTTTCTTTCTTTAATATTGTTGCACGTGGTCTATCATATTAATAAAGTCAAGTATGCTTAAGTACTATAATCAAAATGCAATTGGACTAAAACTAAAACTATTTGTAATGCGAAAATTAAATTCATGTTAATATAAAATTCCCATTCATTACCTAGACAATGAAGCAAACAAAACTGATTGATGTCTTCTGCGATTATTAAGGGACAAACTGATTTGATTTTATTATTATTAATTATTTGTTGACACTGAAATACAATTTGACCGGTTATTAGTCTAATTACTCTATTACGCAGGCAGTAGGATTTGATATTAAATGTAATTTTATATTATCTTATGTTAATTTATTACTTACCACTAAACCAAAATTATTTCACACTTGATGTTAATATTTTGAAAATTAAAATATTATATGAAATAATAATGTGGTAATATTTATTTGTTTTTATATAAATCACAATTTTAATTAAAGAAAATTATGCAAAATACGGTAATAAAAAATTATGTATTATAAAAAAAAACTATTTAAGTTGAAATATGACTTTTTTAAATACTATCAAAATTATATGGAAGAAGTATGATTTTCTTTTTTAATGTCTTGAAGATAATATTATATCCAAAAGAGTGGCTAATATTCTAACCATATTTCTATGTTGAATTATTTTTTGCGTTTTTTCACATAATTCTAAAATTTTTAAATTATAAAATTGATCATCTCACTCATAGTATGAAAGAGTCAGCTAATAATTATTTATTTTTAATAATCTTGTCCTCTCCAATAAATTTTATTATATTGACTTAAAAAAAGAAGTATGGTCCTTTTATATTGTAACCGATGGTCTATCATATTAAAACCCCAACTATTCTTGAAGTATACTATAAATAAGATTGGAGTTAAATTATCTTGCAAATTGTAAGTATAGGTAAGATACTGGAATTAAATTATCATTGATATTAAATTATATTAATTGTTTCCTATATGGTCACATGTCCTTCGCTATTTTAGCGGACACACTAACACTAAACCCTTTACTTTATTCTATAATTAGGATTATGTCCTTATAACACAGAATTTGATTTTTTGATCCGTTTTTCTAAATCATGTTTATTTAGCTTGTAGATTCGTTTGATATTTTGAAAAAATTGTTTTGATATATTGTTTTAGATGTTTCAAACCCGAGATTAAATTGATCCGAATAAAAGGAACTGAACCCGACAAATATCTAAATAAGTCTTAAATCTATGTACCCGAAAAACTAAATCCAAATCCGATCTAAAACCTAATCAAGAACTGGATTTTACCTTTTCAAAATTTCGATATTAAATATTTATTTTTTTTGAATTTTTATATAACCCATATTTAAACTTGATCTATACATAACCAAATCATATCCAAATTAGAAATCAAAATGGATCTAAAGAACTAAAAACCAAATTAGAAATCAAAACCCAGTAAAATACTCATTATAATATAAGTGCGGCCATTTTGTGAAATCATACGTACATACGACGAAGAGGTGTGGTTATGTCTTCCAAATTTTCGGTAGAAAGAAAAGTCATTTGAAATTTCTTTACACTATTGTAAGTTTTCGTAGCTTAGTTATTAGTTTTAAATTTTTATTTTCAGTTTTTTCTATTAA
The DNA here is from genome assembly GCA_023374145.1 of Lepidium sativum. Taxonomy (NCBI): domain Eukaryota; kingdom Viridiplantae; phylum Streptophyta; class Magnoliopsida; order Brassicales; family Brassicaceae; genus Lepidium; species Lepidium sativum. The sequence goes on from JAKUCM010008494.1 coordinate 8,367, forward strand.
AAGTCTATTAATTCAAATTTTATATAAAAGTTTATAACAACATCCACTTTAAACAGATAGTTATAAATCATAAACTAAATTTTATTTTAAACGTTATAATACAGTTAAAATTATAGTATTCGTTGCTTTAATATATATAATTTCAAAAAGTGTTTGTTTCGTAATTACACGTTATGGCTCAAATTAATAATACCGCCTAATTTTATAATAAGAAAAAAAAAAGTTATAGATCGAAAATTTCTGCTATTGCAGAGTAATTTATTTATTTAGACAAATAAATAACAAAAAATTGTTTATGTTTTTTTGGCTCGTCATCCATTTTGAGCTATGCACGATTTGTGATGAATCAGTTCTTCAGGTCGTCGGGTGTTTTTATTTTGAGTCATTGTTCTTCTTAATTTCTAGGAAACTTTTTGTATTCTGCCTGTTCTAGTATTATTTGACTAGGTTTTTTTTTGTGTCAACTGCTTAATAGGTTTTAAACCTCATAGATAGGCGACTTGAATTTTGGTGTATGAGGATTCGTAAAGAAATCATTACCATTAGCCCATCAGTTTGTTTTATGTTTATAAAATAAGACTAAGATTTAATTAAAAAGAAAACAACCTGTAATTTTGAAATAGTACTTATGGCATTATGGTGGTTGACAAGTATTTTTGCAGAATCAGAGCCTATATAATAGACATGCCAAAAGTCTAAAGCATTATTTCCGTACAATAACATTCTCAGAGATGGAACCAGTCTCTTCATGGGGAAACGCGTCCCTGGTCTCCGTCGATCCAGAGATTCACGACCTAATCAAGAATGAGAAACATCGTCAACGTCGAGGAATCGAACTCATAGCCTCAGAGAATTTCACTTCATTAGCCGTAATGGAAGCTCTAGGAAGCGAACTAACAAACAAATACTCAGAAGGTTTGCCTGGTAATCGCTACTATGGAGGTAACGAATTCATCGACGAGATAGAGAATCTCTGTCGCTCACGAGCTCTTAAAGTCTTCCATTGCAATCCTGACAATTGGGGAGTCAACGTTCAGCCTTACTCTGGTTCTCCTGCCAATTTTGCTGCTTACACAGCTTTGCTTCAACCTCATGATCGTATCATGGGACTTGATCTTCCTTCAGGTGGCCATATCACTCATGGTTACTATAACTCCAATGGGAAGAATATATCTGCGACTTCGATTTACTTCGAGAATCTTCCATACAAGGTGGACTCAGCCACTGGTTACATTGATTACGACAAGCTTGAGGAGATGGCTGTGGAATTCAGACCAAAGCTAGTTATTTGTGGTGGAACTTCGTATCCAAGAGAATGGGATTATGTCAGATTTAGAGCTGTCGCTGACAAGGTTGGAGCGTTTTTGCTCTGCGACATGGCTCACAATAGTGCTCTCGTTGCTGCTCAGGTATATATATATATATATATATATATATATATATATTTATTTTCACCATTAATCATAAATATAAAATAACAAACAAAATATACAAGTATTGAAGTCGAAAGTTGACCCACGTCCATACAGAAAAAGTTTAAAGTACATTTATGAAAATTATAAACGAAAATGATAGAAAAACAAAAAATTCCAACCATGATGAAATACTTAGAAGAAGGTAAACAAATTGAAAGGAAAAATTCATTTGGTCAAATGGTTAACTTTATTTTGGTTTTTTTTTTCACCAAAGTTCGGTTTTATTGAATTACTTAATCCCTATATAACATTGTTTGAAATTTTAAGAGAGAGTTTGAAGTATGAACTGTCTATCTAATTATATATATAAAAAAAAAAGATAAACAAGTTTCAGGGTTAGGATAGGATAAAGAATAAGAAAATGAATAGTTCAAATTCAAATAAATGAGTAACCACTTTTGAACTAATATATAATTCTAAACATAAGTTGCTAAGGTGACTCTTTGTGAATTTTTGTGATCTATTCATGCATGTTCATCACAGGAAGCAGCAGACCCATTTGAGTATTGTGACATTGTGACAACCTCAACCCATAAGAGCTTGAGAGGTCCAAGGGCAGGTATGATCTTCTATAGGAAGGGTCCAAAACCAGCCAAGAAGGGGCAACAAGAGGGTGAAGTCTATGACTTTGAGAACAAAATCAACTTTGCTGTATTCCCTGCTCTTCAAAGTGGTCCTCATAATAACAAGATCGGTGCTTTAGCTGTTGCTTTGAAGCAAGCTTTGGCTCCTAGCTTCAAGGTCTATGCAAAACAAGTGAAAGCCAATGCGTCATGTCTTGCAAACTACTTAATAGGCAAGGGATTTAGTATTGTAACTGGTGGAACTGATAACCATCTTATTTTATGGGATCTTCGTCCACATGGATTGACCGGTAAGTTAAATACACAATAACCAAACATTTAGATCTATGTTATAACCAAGTAATAGTGACCCACTGGTTGAAACGTTCACTCCTAATGGTCCTCTATGGCTGAGTTCAAACCTTCCTATTGCGATTTAAACCATTTTGGTCAAAACGCCTTCAAAAGCAAGAAAACATTCATTTTTATGATTTCAAGTTGAAATTTTCAACCCATTTGAATATTGGAAGGTAAAGGGTTTTTTTTCGTGGCTGCACCACCCCAGAAGAATAGTCTAAACCTCTCCCACAAGGCTTGAGAATTTCTGAGTTACCAAATCAAAATAACATTGATTTCTATGAACTTTCTGAGATTAGTATAAATTATGGTTTCATCGGATCAATTCTTTTAGTTTACTGAAACTAATTCCCCATGTTAACAAATTGTAATGCTTATGTTTCTGTCAGGTAACAAGGTTGAAAAGCTGTGCGAGTTGTGCTACATAACTTTGAACAGGAATGCAGTATTTGGAGACACCAGTTTTCTTGCTCCTGGAGGTTTAAGAATCGGTATGAGGGAGAATTCTGAATTGTTCTTCTTAACAAACGCATCTTGAAATTTCTAAAAAGTATGTTTTTATTTGAAGGTACTCCTGCAATGACATCGAGAGGATTGGTGGAGAAGGATTTTGAGCAGATTGGAGAGTTCTTAAGCCGTGCTGTGACACTCACGTTAGACATCCAGAAACAGTACGGTAAGCTGTTGAAAGATTTTAGCAAAGGTTTGGTGAACAACAATGAGATTGAGTTGCTCAAAGCTGATGTCGAGAAGTTCATGTCTTCTTATGACATGCCTGGAAAAGGAGAAGAAGCAAACATCATCTAAGTTTCATTCATATATTTCTCATTATTCTAAATTGGGATTGTTACACTTTGTCGATTTTTCAAAATAAATTAGTTCTTGTCTTTTGTTGGCTACTTTAATTATAGTAGTTTAAAGAAAGCTCAAACTGTATCTAAACTATGTTAGTTACACATTTATATTCACTTCAAATAATTGCTTTTTTTCTGTCACATTTGTAACCCAAACCATTTGTTTCTTCTCTTTTTTATTCACTAAACCCAAACCTTTCTAAAGACACAAGATCTTATTGTTTTACTTTTTCACGGATTACACGATTTTCTAAATCGATAGAAAAATACAGAAGTGAATATTCAACCCCCATGATCATATATATATTTCTTCCAATTTATTGTTGCTTTGTATTTTGCACTTTCACAGATAAAAATGATTTATAAAAGAACTTCTTTATTTAATTCAAAGAGTTACCTAGTCATGTCTAATACTCCTCGATTTTATAATAAATGATGTTTAATTCTTTTATACATAAGTTGAGGAAATATTTAAATTTTGCTTTTCCAACTAAAATTATTGTTTTCTAATGTAATTAATAATCATTCAACCAATAAAAAATTAATCTATATTGTATAAATGGTCAAAATAAATAAAAATCTAACTAATTTTACATTGAAAGTTAAAAATATCAAATAATTTGATATAAATTTGTTTTTCTAAGACATCACTTTATTTGAAATGGAGGGACTAGTGTTTGTAGTTTGGAGTGATATTGGATATAATCGATCTAATTATTTTGAAAAATAGAAAAGAAGCAAAAAACATTAGACTAATCTTTAATATATCACTTAGGTCCCAAAATAATTGATGTTTTAGGAAGAAATATTTGTATCAAATTATATGATGTTTTCAATTTTCAATGCAAAATTAGTTACATTTTTTATTTGTTTTGACCATTAGTATTATGCAGATTAACTTTGATTGGTTGAACAATCATTAATTAGATTAAAAATAATATTTTAAATCATATATAAAAAAACTTCTTGATTTTTTAGTTTGTATGCAAGAAACTTAAATATCAATTATTTTAGACATAGGAATTAGTCATCTACACGGCCAAATTTTGTTTAATTTATTCAAATAATGATTCAGATAATGATTCTGATTCAAAGAATTAGATCTCTTTCAACTGTATAATGTAAACTAAAAGAAGTTTTATGCTGAATTTTAGGGAAACGGTCAAAAACTGTCTGAACTTTTTTCGTCGTGCCAAATTCAACATGAATTAATGGACCTAGTATTTTTCAGAGTTAAAGGTAAAAAGATCAAATTTACCACATGAACTTTTAATATTTGTCAAAATCAACATTGACTAAATCGAGGGTTAGTCAACAGTTAATATACTGTCATTAAGTTAACTCTATTTGCACGTGTATAATGACTAATGACGTGGTTTACAAAAAGCAGGTTGATTAATTAACAAATAGAAAAACATTGTTTCTCTACACAGCCAAATTTAAGAAACAAAGGGAAAAAACGACAAAGGCATAATTTGGGGAAAACTCAATTTAGGGTTTCTCTCAAGAACTCTTTCGTTTTGTCTTTGTCAATTTCAACTTGAACTTGCTAAAATCGGGTGAATTAAATGTCGATTAATGGATTGTGAGATTCTGGTGGAGAGAGAGGTTTCAAAAATATATTGTTCTCGTATGGTAATTGTATGGTCTAGGGTTGTTGTAATGGTAAAACTCATTGTAAGGTTAAGTATGTTTCAATCTGTTTGGCTAAATATGTTTTATATGGATGTGGTTGTATAATTCAATCTGCTTAGTTTTAACATGTTTATAGATCACAACAATAATGAAATAAAGAGGTTTTTCATATTAAGAGAAATTTGCCCTTCATCTCTTTCACCTTTTTCGGTTGACTTCTTCTTCCTTGCTCTCATTAATGGAACCCCAATGTTCTTGCATTTTTTAGAATTGTGACCAACGAGTCCACAACGTCCACAATGCATAACTCACTTTTTTCTTGATGCCTTCTTTGTCGGAGACTCATTCCGACCATTTTTCCTCTTTGGTTTTGGTTTCCTTCAAGTTTGGTTTTCAAGCTGTCTAATTCATACTTGGAGGAGGCAAGATAATAGAGCCACTCTTTTCCCAATATTAAATCCCATTCACCGGTCTAATTGACTCACCATATATGTGTTGTTGTCTTGCATTGAGAAACCATAAGGAGATGTAATCCTCTTTGTTAAGCTTCTTCTCTGAGATCACTCTCAAGGCATGACGACATGACACTCCACTCATCTGCCACCTCCTACATGCACACTCCATTGTTCTCATATTTATGCTCACTGGCTGACCAAACTCAAGAACTTCACACCTCCCATCTGATCCATGAATCATCTTACATAATTTAATAGCTTTTTTTGCTAGTATTCTATCATCTCCATGATCTTTGGTGTGAATCTTCCTTGATGTCTCAATGCTTGTGTCCTCCTAACATTGTTTTGAATCATGACTTTCCTTTTATTGTTTCCAGCATCTCTACCATTGGAAGATACCTTGCCGGATTAATTGCATTGTTGAAGGACTCTGAAATGTTGTTATGAATATCGACACAAGAAGCAGCTGTTGAGCAGAATGCAATGCTACAATTCATTGGATTACTTTCCATTATGGCTTCATACAGTCTAATGTCATAACATTTGATGTTCTCAAAACTTGTCTCGTACTCTTGACGAGTATAACTCTTTGCAAGTCACCAAAAGAGTCTCTTTATGTCATGTTGGTTTGGAAATATCTTCTTTAAATTGCCATAAACATGTCGAGCATACATCTTATGCTCAATGTTGGGAAGCTTGTTGTGTCCAACATTAAATAGGGCCTGTAACATTTTAATATTAGTTGACAACCAAACATATAAAACATACAGAAAAAGTCTAAGAAATACCTTTTGCCTATCACATATGCTAGTAAACCCTTGGCCGTCTCTTAACTGTAAATCAGCCTAGAGTTTCTTCATGAACCAACTCCAATTCTCCTCATTTTCTACATCCACAACAGCCCAAGCAATGGAGAACATCCCATTGTTAGCATCGCTTCCAACTGCTGCCAACAAATGTCCTTTTAAATTGCACTTCAAGAAGCATCCATCCAAGCCAAAAGACGACACCAACGTAACCATGTATTCTTGACCACATCAAAGCATACATATATTCTTCTAATAAACTCTGAACCATCATCTCCAAAATATGTCTCTAGCAGCGGACCTTTCGTTTGATCTGCAAGAAACAAAACTTAAATTACACACCCACATGCTTTTCTAAATGAAAACAGATATACAACAATTACTAAAATCACAGAAACAATACCTTAAAAGCTTTTTCTTGTAGACTTTCAGTCTAAAGAACTGCTTCTCATGTTCCTTTTCTATTATCAACAATGCCTTTCCCTTTTGTTTGCAGCATATGTCATTAGTTGTCAGTAAACCGTATCTCTGAAGCAGCTGGTCTTGTATAGCCTTCGGCTTCATCTCTGGATCGTTCCTTAAATCATCCAAAAAGAGCTTTGCTAGCACAATACCTTTAAGAATCTTACTATACCTATCTGGCGAATAAGTGTGCTCATCTACATATGTCTTAACCATTCATTTGCCAACTGGTTCTTCATAAGAGCTGAATATATTCCAACGACAATCATCCATACCACACTTTGCACCAGACTGATTTTTTTGCCCGTCTGATCAACATTATATTCCATTTTTTCTTGAGAACATAATCCACTCAAGCTTCTTTGAAGTCATCAACCCCATCAAACACTTGTCTTAGCTTCAGAATACCACTACCTCTCTTGCATCTCACTACATCATCATCATCTTCCTCACTACCTGAATTCGGAGGTGTATCATGATAGTAAAAATAATAATCATCCTCTTCACCTATTGCAGTCTTTTCTAATATACTCTCAAATCGTACATCAGCTGCATTTGGCTCAGCCATGACAATATCATCTGGATACTCTATAATGTTCACAACAAAAATATTAACTAGAGTTGTCCACTTAGCAGCTTCAACCATCTTCTTCATACTATCATTATCATCACTAGATAAAACCATTATCTCATTCAAATCTTCAAATGAGAGTTTGTACCAGATCTTACAATCATATAAGCCACCATCTACCAAATTCCTTAACCTATCTAATATGCTTTCTGTTGTACACTCAACAGTTTGAAACTCACCTCCAAGATAGGTTACTCCATTTTCGATGGTCTTCACCCAATAGCCTCCACGCATCACATTAAAAAATACATTATCACTGTTGCTGAAAAGAAGTACACAAATAAACTTAAATTTCATTGAAACAATTTATAAATATACAACTTAAACTCCTTAATATTCAACAATTCCTTAAACTACTGTAACTATTTGCAACATAGAGGTAAGCATCATAATTCAACATATAATAATAAATATAGACAAGTTAAGAAATATGAAAATACCTCATTGCTTAAACATGTACGATCACGTCTCTTCCTCCTTCGTAATCCTCTATTCTCGAAAACTCTCTCTCCACCAGAATCTTACAATCCACTAATCAACCTTCAATTTACCCGATTTTAGCAAGTTCGAGTTGAGATTGACAAAGACAAAACGAAGGAGTTCTTGAGAGAAACCCTAAGTTGAGTTTTTCCCAAATTATGTCTTTGTCACTTTTTCCCTCTATTTCTTAAATTTGGCTCTATAGAGAAACGATATCGTTTTCTTTGTTAATTAATCGACCTGATTTTTTTAAACCACATCATTATACACGTGTAAACAAATTTAACTTAATGACGGTACATTAACGGTTGCCTAACCCTCCGTTTAGTATGTTGATTTTGACAAAAATTAAAAGTTCATGTGGTAAATTTGAATTTTTTACGTTTAACTCTAAAAAATACCAGATCTATTAGTTCATGTTGAATTTGGGACGACCAGTTTGACAATTTTTGATCGTTTTCCCCTGAATTTTGAGCTATAAAACGAAAGAAAAATTGTGTTGAAGTGATTAAACCAAATTGACCCATATGAGTCCATGACTCAAAAAGTTATTTATCCGGTTCAGTTTTAAAAACCTGAATAAATAATTGGCTGCACAAATTTCAAGTCAAAAGGTAGAAAAGATTCGTAAAAGACGCTCCCTCTTCTCTCCCTCGAAACTCTTAATTTGTTTTTCTCAAAGAGATGTCTTTGTCTTCCACCAACGACGATGACGCTTTTACTGAGGAGCAGCTTCTTGCAATCGAGGCCATCGAAGCTTCCTATAACTTTTCCCATTCTTCTTCAACCCCCAAAACCACCGCACATGCTACAACTTCCGGTCAAATCCGTCGTCGATTGCCCAGATCCATCACTTCTCCCACTGCTTATAAACGATTCCCCATTTCTCGTTCCCAATGTAATCAATCTATTTTCAGATTTTCGAAATTTTACATCTTTTTACTTAGAAATTTCTGGGTTAATCTGTTTTTGCCGTAATCTATATAATTTAGACTTTTACTCACAATGTTGTTATTTGAAGTGAGGATGCTATGTAGCTAAGCAAGTTGTCCTTTGTTTCTCAACGTTTATTTTACTTTGTTTTATTGCAGCTAGAAATTTTCCAGCTTTGAGATTTGGTGGTAGAATTTTGTATAGCAAGACTGCTAGTGATGTTGATGCGCGAGCAGAGCAGCTTTTAAAGGTTCTTGAAACCAAGAGAGATGAATCTGGAAGAGCTATTGTTGGCTTTGATATTGAGTGGAGACCAAGTTTCAAGAAAGGTATTCATCTTAAGCTTCATTTACTTTGTGTGTCTGCATCTTGTTCTGTGGAGAACCACTTCTCAGTTAATGCTATTACACACTTATCTCAGTCTATTCTTGATTTGTATTTGCTTGCAAGCTTCATCTGTTTTGATTGCAGCTTCTTTTTAAGTAGGCAATGTGCAATCAGATGCATCTGATGGATACATATGTACTATTTCTGTTCTTCACTTTCATATTCTTGATGAGATAGTGATGATATACTCTAGACTCTAGAGTTGTTATCTCCTTTCATATGGTTCGGAAGGAAGTTGAGATGGCTCACTTATGCAGTTTTTGTCTTCTCATTATCTCTCTGCTGCAGACTTTTTTAGCAACTATCATTAAAACACAGATGAGTTGACAATTCTAAGAGATATAAAAGTCTTCTCAATAATGTTTTTTGAAATCGTAAACTCCATCTCTTTGTGAAGGTTGCTCTCTTCATATTCATGAAGAAAGATAAAAGATTTAAGTTGTAAATCTAAAGATTTGATCCCAACTGAAACAGAGCCTGAGCTTTTTGGTCGCCGATACAAAAATTTATTGTATATTGGACTCTTTACCACTGATTATTCCATCCAATGCTTTAAAGATCTTATCAGGCTCATTTTAGTAACGTAGTGGGATATATTCATGACCTCTTTGATGTTGGTTACTACCTGCATTATTCCTTGAGAAGTCCTCATGATCTAACTAATGATAAAAGTTGTGAACATTATGTGCTTGTTCAGGTGTTCTTCCTGGGAAGGTTGCAACTGTCCAGATTTGTGTAGATAATAATTATTGTGATGTTATGCACATTATTCATTCTGGTATTCCGCAGAGACTCCAACATCTTATTGAGGATGCAACGCTTGTAAAGGTTTGTTGATTTTTTAATTCATTAAAGTTCTTGTTGTTCACCATGTATACTCAGTTAACTCAGTTCTGATAGATATATATAGGTAGGTATTGGTATTGATGGGGACTCTGTGAAGCTTTTCCATGACTATGGAGTCTCCATCAAAGATATGGAGGATCTTTCAGATTTAGCAAACCAAAAACTTGGTGGAAATTCAAAAAAATGGGGACTTGCCTCACTAACTGAGACACTTGTTTGCAAAGAGGTATCTTTAACTTCAAAAGCTTGATTTGGATTTTGAGAAGAATATTGAGGATTCAATTTGATCGTTTTCCAATCTTCCTTAAAATATTGTAACTGTATATTTTTCTGCTGTTGCAAAAGTGGCAATATTTGTTCTATTTTGCTTTAAGACCTTGGCTATACTGTTGCAGCTCCTGAAGCCGAACAGAATCAGGCTCGGAAACTGGGAGGCCTTTCCTCTGTCAAAGAAACAGTTAGAATACGGAGCAACAGATGCTTATGCTTCGTGGCATCTCTACCAGGTAACAACAAACAAAATCCATCTTCTCATACGCAGGGATCGTGAAGCAAAAGTTTCACATCGTTCTTATTATGCTACTGTTACTTCGAAGTCTGTCTTTGGTGGGTAAGAAGCTAATCAAGAGCATTGTTACATCTGCTTAGGTTCTAAAGGACCTTCCTGATGCTGTTGATGGCTCATTAACATGAATGAGGAAGCTCAAGCACTGATAAAATAGAGGAGCAAACTTCTTTTACATCGCACACAGAACTCAACCAATGCAAAGTCGGGAAAAGAACTCTTGAAGGGGAAAAGTTTTAGACTGTAGAATGTTTTCTGACTTTTAGATAGAAATGTTATCTACATTATGTTACAAAATTCCTATTGAATTTGATTAATTTAGTAAAAAACCAAATTATCTTACTTGGAAACTGTAAAACCAAACCCTCCAGTCCACACCAAATCTGCTATTGGGTATTTTTGTAATGTCATGTAAAGGTTTTGTAAGCTTTAGATGAATAGAAACATATCTTCCCCAAGTTCATTGATTCATTTCTAGGCATTACGAGCATTTTAAGAAAACTCTTCTCAGAATTTCAGAAACACGAAGCAATATGCACCACAAAACAATGGCTTATACATAATTTGGCTTGATCTTAGGGCAACACAACCCTTACAGCAAAACGAAAGAAGAAACCTGAATAAAAGTTATGAATGGTCAATGATGAAACGGGTACATAACCCTTTGGTGAGGGAAAAATGATTGGTAAACATATTTAAATGCTCCTAATTAGAGCAATAAAAATATTCAACAAATTCGTAAATAAAATGAGTAACGAGTTTTTCAGTACTAACACAAGATTCAATTGAAGAAAGTAACTAAACAGAACCATTAACTTTTCTTCACAAGTAACTCCTCTGTTTAGTAGCCAGCACCATCACCACGTCCACCGTAGCCACCACCACCTTCACCATAGCCACCTCCATAGCCACCACCTCCACTGTATCGGGGAGTACTTGGTCTTTCATTAGCAACATTTACTCGAATGTTACGACCATGCAAATCCTGAAACAACAAAATCCAAATTTGTAACCATTAAATTAAATCAATTACCAATTACAAAAATATATTAGTTGAGGCTTCAATACAAACCTTTCCATCCATCTCTTGTATGGCATCATTTGCAGACTTCTCCTCGCTGAAGTTGACAAATCCAAAACCCCTCGACCTTCCTGATTCTCTATCTACGATGACTTTAGCTGCACAAGAGGAATAAAAACAGAAGCTTTTGTTCATCTCCAGACACCAAAACACCAATTTCTCACTTCTATCACTAATATTTCAATCAAAATAGCTCATCTTTGTCAAGCTTACCATCTATCACCTCGCCAAAGTTGGAAAAAGCATCCCTTAACGAGTCATCATTAGTACCCCATGAGAGACCTGAAGCAACCAATATTAAAAATATCAGTACATACTAAACCCTTAACGGAAATGAATTTACTCTCGATCTCATAACGACAAATTTGTACCTCCGACGAAAAGCTTGGTAGACATCAACCGAAGGGATCCAAGCATAGACGTAACCGGAACAAACCCGTTTTGAGAAACAGATCCTTGTCTCAATAACCCACCAAGCTTGTTGCAGAAAGCCATACTAGGAATCTGGATCAAAATAAACAGTACTAAATCAATACCAACCTTAAACATTTGAGGCTAAATTATCATCTAACAAGAACAAATTAGTCATCTCTTTGCCAAGATCCTGAACAAGCAGATCTAAACTCAGCTTAAACAGAAGAGTATTTCTAATCGCTGGGTTAATTATAAGACGAATTGAAACCCAAACAAAACAGAGACTCAAGCGAACTAATTCAGCATAAGAAGATAGAAATCAGAAGAGCAATAGAAAGCTAAATGATGAAAAAGTGTAGAGCACTTACGTGGTGAATAAAGCTTCGAAATTAGGGTTTTGTGATCTGAGAGAGAGGCAGAGGAAAAGGAAAGATGAAGCCAAGGTGTAGGGTTTAAGAGGGTATATATACAAAGGTCGTAAATAAATATCTCATAAATCTTAAAATGATTTTTTTCTCGCCAAATATTATAATCTGCTGCGTGTAAGTGTATTTTGCTACTGTGTACTTACGTATGGAATAGTTGTATACGTGGCAAATCTGTGTTGTAGTACGAATATTATTTTGGGTCTAGAGGAATTATTTTCAAATTTCATACTTATCTGAAAAACACCTTTTTTATATTATACTACGTATGTACCTGCACTATGTTGTAGTATTAACTCTTTTTTTTTTTTCTTTTTTTTTTTTTTTGTAAGAATGATTCGACAGATGAGGGTAATACTTTCCAAGTAAAAAGAGCAAAACATACCACTTCCAGTTTTTAGCTCAACCATCGCTAAAATCTTATCTTCTCTCGAAAGATGTGTCAACCGTCGTATTGATCAGCCATAATACAAGTATGAAAAATGAGAGAGTTTTATAGATTCATTTAGAGAGAAAACTCATATATTTATAAGGGAGGATTGGTGCGCTGACCTCAGCGACTACATCACTGCTTATTGTTTATACGATTATGTTATTGCTTATACGCTTTAAACACACTTATTAGTAATTATACATAATTAAGTACATAGGATTATACATTTAATGATCTATTTGGAATTTGATGATATGTTCGTCGTAACAGCCGTAACTATCTCCTAGATTTTCATATTCTATCTCGGGTTCATCTATGCTATTTCGTGTTGTCGTTGATGTTGAACATTTTTCGGATTTCATCAATGATCATTGTGTCATCTGGGAGCTGTGCGTCTTGGATTTATTCTCGCGGGTAATTCTAAGACAATGGTTCTTGTTTTTTTAAATATCCGGTTTAGCTTCTTAGGCCACCATTATCAAAAGTTTCTTAAGAGTTTCTTAACTTATTTTATTATTAAAAATTTAAGAAACTCTTAAGAATTCCTATGAAAATTTCTTATTTAAAAAACTATTTAATGGGTTTCTTATCTTATTTTATTATTTTATTATTAAAGTATATTTTGTAACTCACTTTTTTCTCATATATAATCATTTAATAATATTTAAGAAACTGTAATAAGAACTCTCCAATAATGTTGCTCTATTGTAGTTAACAATTCTAATTTCTAAACTCTTTTAACTATTTTAATTATAATATTTTTATTTTCATTACTTTTTATTTTTAATATAATATAATTTTTGATATTCTTTATTTTTAATTTATTAATAACGTGGTTGTAGGAAGTGGTCGGAAACGTCCTCCGACAGCACGTTTCCGACCTCCTCCGACAATAAACTTCCTACATCTTCCGACAGCACGTTTCCGACCTCCTCCGTCAAAACCATTCCGACAACAACCGACAACATTTCCCGACATTTCCTGACAGCTACTTTCCGGCATTCTCCGACAACTGCCTGTTGTCGGTAATAACCGACCACTACTGACGGGTTCATGGTTTCCGACCATCTCAAACCGACCACCCAGAAACCATCAATTAGGGTCGGAAATAGCGTTATTCTGACGGTTACTGACAGCAATCATTGTTAGAATCAGCTTTGCTTTCTTGTAGTGTGTCATGAAATATTGTAGATCTTCATCGAGGCTCATATGGTAGTCGACTGAATAGTAGGTTTAATTAGGGTTGAATGAAACGGGAAATGTTTGCCTAGCATTGTTGAGACGAAATGCATGGGTTTGAAAATTGGCATATGTCTTGTTATCATGGATGAGTGCAGGTAGTGCATGAACCTTATTGAATTTTACGTTGACTTGAACATGAAGATGGAAAAGTACATTGTATGAGGATTGAAGAAAGGATTAAGACCTCCTTGTCTTTTTAGTTTCTTGAATGGAAAGGTTGTCAATTTTGCTGATCATCTTAATTTTCCGCTCCAAATGCTTGATGGTTCTAACCATGTTAAGAATGTCGAGAGACAATTTTTCTGACCTTGCTAGGCATTGATGTATTTGTTGTGCATAAACTCGTTCAATGTCTCAAATTCAATGCGGATTATTCTATGTGATCTTTAGTTCAATTACGAGAAAGAAGGAGTTTGAGGGTGAAGGGAAAAACGAGACACGAGTTATAGAGTTCTCCGTCGATTAAACCATCGACGGGTACATCTCTCTTCGGATATGAATCCGGAATCCACTAAATAACTTGTATAGTGTATCTTCTTGAGAGCTCTACTCTCTGTAACAATGGTGTGTCTCTCTCTCACTCTCTGTAAAAACTATCGACACAAAAACGAAGAAGATGAATCTGGCCTTATACACGGGCAGATTCATTCTTCTCTGTTGTTGGGACACAAACCGGCCCATCAACAAAAACGAGCTAAAAAACAAAGTATGGGCCGAGGCTGCCCTCGGACCCATTAGCATATCAATTGCTAAATGGGCCAAGTGGCTCGGCCCACATCCAAATGAAACGACAAAACCCCAACAGTACTGATACAACAATTGTATGTCAAAAGTAATGCTTATGGTACCAAATGAAATAGAAGACTTCTTCCGGGATACTTGAAAATTTTCTCTTGATGCTCGTGCAAAGTTCTTCTATTGATAAGCTAATGGACGTCTTTGGGTATGTTAGCTTCGAAGTCATAGTAGCTTCTTTCTGATGCTGAAGAGCTCGCCATCATGTGAATTTTTATTAACGGGCTTTTACTGAGTATGCCGGCAAGAGTAACTGTTTACTGAGAAGCTTCTTTAGATTAACAATCTGTTGTTTCTGTGTTGATGCAATGAGCATATCATCTACATATAGGATTAGATATATCATAGTATCAACTGTATTTCCCTTGTAGTACACGCATGGGGCATATTCACTCTTTTGAAACTGTTGATTCTTCATGAATTCATCGAACTTTGCATTCCATTTTCTTGGTGATTGCTTTAAACCATATAGGGATTTCTTAAGTAGACACACCTTTCTTTCCTTTCCTTTCACTTCATAGCCTTCTGGTTGATTCATGTAGATCTCTTCCTGTAACGTTCTGTGGAAAAAAGCTGTTTTCACATCCATTTGGTCTAGTTCCATGTTCCAATTTGAAACCGTAGCTAGTAGAATTCTAATTGAAACATGTTTAACTAATGGTGCAAAAATATCATTATAATCTACTCCTTCAACCTGAGCATAACCCTTAGCAACCAATCTGCTTTTAAATCTTGGTTTTTCAGTTCCCGGTATTCTTGGCTTTAGCTTGAATAACCATCTGCATCCAATTACCTTTTTATTATGTGGTTTATCAACTAGAATCCAGGTGTTATTTCTGATGAGGGAATCCATTTCCTCATCTGCTGCTTCTCTTCATTTTTCTCTGTCTTTGCTATGCACTGCTTCTATATATGTCTTAGGTTCTTCAAGTTCTATTTCCTCAGAACTTGATAGTGCAAATGCAACTAGGTCTGCTTCTTCATATCTAGATGGAGGTCTTATATTCCTTCGTTTCCTGTCCCGAGCCAATAGGTAGTCTTCTAAATTAGACTCTTCATTTTCTGAATGTTCAGTGTCTAAACGGCTCCCATCTTCACTGATGCC
Source organism: Lepidium sativum (assembly GCA_023374145.1). NCBI lineage: Eukaryota > Viridiplantae > Streptophyta > Magnoliopsida > Brassicales > Brassicaceae > Lepidium > Lepidium sativum. The sequence goes on from JAKUCM010008494.1 coordinate 24,311, forward strand.
TTCTGGTACATACTCTGGACTTGCTCCACCTGACCTAGCCATACCCTTTAGTTGATCTTCCTCACCCAGTATTTCCTCTAGGTTTACTTTAAAGGTTACCCTTCTATTAGATTTTCTTTCACTGTTTTGCTTATCAACCTGAGATGGAGTCTCTGTATAGTTCATCTTCGTTGAATACTACATCTCTGCTAATTACCAGGTTGCTTTCTTCGATTAGCCAGACCCTGTACCCCTTAGTTTCTGTTCCATAACCAACAAATACTCCCTTTAAAGCTCTAGGGCTTAGCTTGTCTTGAGTAGTATGAACATAAGATATACATCCAAAACTCCTAAGGTGATTGTACTCGGGTTTATATTTAGACCATAGCTCTTCTGGTACATCAAAGTTGATTGATGCTGATGGTGATCTGTTTATGATATAAACCGTTGTGTTTGCTGCCTCTGCCCAAAATTCTTCACTTAGGCCAGATTCTGATAGCATACATCTCACCTTTTCCATTATAGTTATGTTCATTCTTTCTGATACTCCGTTTTGCTGTGGTGTATATGCACAAGTTCTATGCCTTTTAATTCCTGCTTCTTTGCATAAGTCATCAAACTGTTTATTACAATACTCTAGACCATTGTCAGTCCTTAGGCATTTGATTCTCTTTTCAGTTTGATTTTCTACCAGCATTTTCTAATCCTTGAAGGCTTGAAATGCCTCACTCTTTTTCCTTAGAAAGTGAATCCAAACCTTCTTTGAGTAATCATCTATAAAGCTAATGAAATATTGACAACCTGATATGCTAGGGGTAGTGTTCTGTGATCCCCATAAATCCGAATGGATGTACTCTAAAGTACATTTTGAGGTATGTTTTCCCTTCTGAAACTAAGTCTATGAGTTTTTCCCAATGCACATGTTTCACAAAACCCCATAGCTTTTACTTCTCCTTTCCTTAGATGGCCTTTTCTGACTAGGGTTTCCATTGACCTTTTTCCCATATGAGCTAGTCTTCAATGCCACCTAGTAGTCGTGTCAATAGTTCCCTTTGCTATATTGACTTCTCTACTTAGTACTTTTCCATCTAGGAAGTATAGACCATTCTGGTATTTTCCAGACAGGAATTTATCACCGTTCTCTTTGTAAACCTGAATGTGGAAATCCTTTCCTTGATAATAACACCCTAGTTCTTCCAGTTGACCATATGATATTAAATTTCTGCTCATTTCCGGTACATATCTCACACCATTTAAGGTAACTAAGTTACCTTATTTGTTCTCAATCACGATATTGCCAATTCCTTTGACTGAGCAGTATGAGTTGTTTCCCATGTAGACTTTGTTTCCTTCGAATTCAATTAGGTCTGTGATTAGGTCCTTTCTTGGTGTTATGTGAAAAGTACAACCTGAGTCCATTACCCATTCCTCGGTTGTTGCCATTAGACTTACAGTGTAGGCTAAATTCTTTGATTCTTTTGTTGCACAATTTGTTGATTCCTTTTCTTTCCCATTTTTCTCTTGTGGACAATCACGCTTCTAGTGATTTTCGTCTCCACATATCCAACACGCCCTGATTTCTTCATGGTTCTGTTTTGGTATAGACTTGGATCTACCTTTACTTTTTGATCGGCCTCTGTTCTTCCCTGTACTCTTTTCATTTCTCCTGTCTGTTCTACCTCTGCTGTCAACAGTCAACCCTTCTGAATGTGTTTTCTTCCTTAATAACCCCTTTTGTCTTAGATTTGACTCCATTCCATATGCTCCAGTTATTACATTATCCATAGTTAGGGTGTCCTTAGCATTGCCGAATTGTAAAGTGTGTGTAAGCGGATCATATTGAGGTGGTAGGCTATTTAGTAATGCAATAGCTTGATCTTCGTCTTGAATAGTAACCTTCAGACTTTCTAAGTCTCCTATCAGCTTTAGGAACACATCAAGATTTTCTTCGATTGATTGGTCCTCATCCATTCGGTATAGGGAAAATTTTCTCTTTAGATAGACTCTGTTAGCTTTAGTCTTGGTTTGGTAATCACGTTCTAGTGCTTTCCATTGATTGAATGTTGTAGCTTCATTCATTACTTTTCTTAATACCGAGTTAGATAAGCATTGTCCGAGCAGGCTCCTTGCTCTTCGATCCTTTAGCTCCCATTGAGGATCCTTTGACACTTACTTGCCGATTTTGATTTCTTTCCCTGTTTCTTTGTCAGTCACAAATACTTCCTCCATTGGCCATACTTCTTCATGATCTTTCTCAATTACTGTGAGAAGACCATGAATCTCAAACTGCCCTAGCATTCGGTATTTCCATAATCCGAAATCTCCCTTACCGTCGAATTTCTCCACCTCAAACTTTCCTAAGATGACTTCCATGCTTGAAATCTTTGAATACTTTGACAAGTTTGTTACTTTGAGTCTTCCTTGTTACGAAAGTAAAATACTAATATCTTCTGTGATTTCCTTGCGAGGTACCAATCAATGTCTGTGATTCTCAAAGCCCCTTCACGTCTTAAGGAACAAAAGACGATAATCTGTAATGCCTTCCGAAAGTAAGTCTTTCAAATCTTGTACTCCTCTCTTTGTGAACTCTGAGCTTTATGCTGTTATTCACTTTCTTGAACACATGCTCTGATACCACTTGTTGTGCATAAGCTCATTCAATGTCTCAAATTCAATGCGGATTATTCTGTGTGATCTTGAGTTCAATTACGAGAAAGAAGGAGTTTGAGGGTGAAGGGAAAAACGAGACACGAGTTATAGAGTTCCCCGTCGATTAAACCATCGACGGGTACATCTCTTTTCGAATATGAATCCGGAATCCACTAAAGAACTTGTATAGTGTATCTTCTTGAGAGCTCTACTCTCTGTAACAATGGTGTCTCTCTCTCACTCTCTGTAAAAACCGTCAACGCAAAAACGAAGAAGATGAATCTGGCCTTATACACGGGCATATTCATTCTTCTCTGTTGTTGGGCTACAAACCGGCCCATCAACGAAAACGAGCTAAAAAACAAAGTATGGGCCGAGGCTGCCCTCGGACCCATTAGCATATCAATTGCTAAATGGGCCAAGTGGCTCGGCCCACATCCGAATGAAACGACAAAACCCCAACAGTACTGATACAACAATTGTATGTCAAAAGTAATGCTTATGGTACCAAATGAAATAGAAGACTTCTTCCGGGATACTTGAAAATTTTCTCTTGATGCTCGTGCAAAGTTCATCTATTGATAAGCTAATGGACGTCTTTGGGTATGTTAGCTTCGAAGTCATAGTAGCTTCTTTCTGATGCTGAAGAGCTCGCCATCATGTGAATTTTTATTAACGGGCTTTTACTGAGTATGCCGGAAAGAGTATTCTTTGTGCACTTTAAATAGAAAGACTCGAACTCGTACTTTGAAGGAAACTATTGTGAAAATCTGCACACGAGATTATCGTAATTTCTTCTTTAATTCTGTCGAATTCTGGAGACGCAAAATCTTCAATTGTGAAAAGGTGAGGTATCATTGTAAAAGCTTTCTAGAAGGTCTTCTACCTTATTCCTCGTGTATCGATTGAGATGTCGAAATTTTTCTTTAGTGCGTAATATATAACCCATCCCAATATTAAATCCTAACTATGTGTAGATAAACCGAGAACTTTTGTTGTAATTTGACATCCTGTGAAGAGTTCTATAGTGATTGGTTTTGATTTGAGATTAACCGTCAACGAACCAGAGTTTGCGACCCTAAACTCATGTCGGTGTGGCAACCACATAGATGATGAAAGAATTTTTGGATTCATTATCGTTGTATAACCTTCTGTGTCAATAAATGCAATGGCATGAACTGGATCTTCTTTACGTGCTGCATCAAAGATTGTCACCGAAAAGTGTGGTGTTTGTATCTTATCTTGTCGTGGCATTTAAGTGATCTTGAAACAACATTCGTCTTCCTCTTCATATGATTATTCAGAGAAATTATCGTAATATGAGTAGGCCTATGATCATGGTTGTCGAGATCGATATCTTTTGCTATTTTTGATATCGAGTTGATGAGATAATGCTTTTTTTTTTTTTTAACTTGTTTAACAATTCTTTAAGAAATGTCCTTCCTTATGGCATAGACATACCTTGTTGTTTTCTTGAAACTTCGTATGGCATAGGTACTTGTACTTGCAATTCAGTACAAGTACCTACAGATTAGGGTCTGAAACTTTCAAAGGCCGAGAGTGAAGAAGAAATCGATGCAACATCATATAGAAAAGTCATCGATTGTCTAAGAGAGTCACATAGAGGCAAAAAACTTGAAGAATGGATACTTGTTTGTGAAGATGAGATTGGGTCAATTGTTAAAATAGAAACTTGGGATTTGGAGGATCAACCGAAATGTTTTGATGTAAAAGGAAGTGAACACAAGGTCTACAAGCTTAAGAAAGCTTTGTATGGTTTAAAGCAATCACCAAGATCATGGAATATAAAACGAAATCAAGTGCTCAAGGATCTAAAATTCTAGAGATTCTCTAAAGCATTCGTGTATCACAAGGAGGTAAAGGAAGATCTTCTTACCATTGTAGTATATGTTGATGATTTGTTTGTAATAGGAACAAGCCAGAATATCATAGATGAGTTCAAGAAAGGGATGTCTACAAATTTTGAGATGAGTGACTTAGGAAGATTGACATATTATCTTGGAATTAAGGTGAAACAACTCCAAGTAGAAATTATTTTGAATCAAAAGAGATAGGGACAAAATATACTAGAAGAATCAGGATTGTATACTTGGAATTCGGTACAAGTACCTATGAATTCGGGTCTGAAACTTTCAAAGGCCGAGAGTGAAGAAGAAATCGATGCAACATCATATACACAAGTCATCGATTGTCTAAGACACTCACATGAAGGCAAAAAAACTTAAAGAATGGATACTTGCTTGTGAAGATGAGATTGGATTAATTGTTAAAATAGAAACTTGGGAATTTGGAGGATCAACCAGAATGTTTTGATGTAAAAGGAAGTGAACATCAATGTTAAGAAAGCTTTATATGGTTTAAATCAAGCACCAAGATAAAGGAATATGAAATTTAATCAAGTGCTCAAGTTGTTTCTTTGAAATTACGAGGCTTGCCCCGTTTATCACATGAACAAGTCTTCTTAGATTTCAAACACCTTATAGACAGATCTTGTCTAGCACATATCCTGGATAGATGACTCAATTTATCCATGAATTCCATCCAAAACTCCTTTTGATTGCAAAGCTTGTCTACAGTCCTAAATAGGCCTGGGCATTCGGGTATTCGGGTCGGTTCTGATTACTACCCGTTCGGGTCCGGGTATTTCGGGTATACGATTTTGCTACCCGTTTTGGAACCGAACATTATTCGGTTCAGGTCCGGTTCGGGTCCTCTCGGGTCCGGGTCGGTTTGGGTATACATTTTCTATACCCATTTAAGAACCGAAACCATTTCGGTTCGGTTCCGGTTCCGGTTCGGGTCCGGGTATAATATTGTAAAAAAAAAATCAAATATATTATATACCTAAAAGTACCCAAAAAATTATGTACTCATGTATAATTTCGGGTATTCGGGTATATTTTCGGGTATTCGGGTATATTTTTGGGTATTCGGGTATTTTAAGTACCCAAATACCCGAAATATTCGGGTACCCGTTCAAATAATCGGGTACCCGTTCGGGTATCGGGTAATACCCGGACCCGACCCGATATTCGCGGGTCTCTATACCAAGACCCGATGGTTACTTTTGCTTATACCCGAATTGGACCCGGACCCGAAATTTTGGGTCGGTTTCGGGTCGGTTTTTCGGGTCCGGGTAAAATGCCCAGGCCTAATCCTAAAGACGTATTGATAAATTTTTTACCAATAGAGATTTGTTCAACTATTTAATCTTGGTCTCTGATATACAATTTATTTTGTTAACTCAGATAGTCATGAATCAAGGGGAGATATATACTTGCTTCAAGCTTGAATTGTTGAGACCGTTGAGCGCATAATATATGTGTTCTCGTTCAAAGTGTTTTGCCAAATCTCTTTTTTTTTTTAATGAACAACATTTTGCTTTGAAGATTTCTTCTTGCAGCTGTTCTTTTAGATGAGTAGGCGTACCGATAAATTCTCTGTGAATTTCTTTCAGAAACAACAATATTGTTGTTTGATAGACTTGTTGTTGTCCGTATTCACTGAGTGAATTCCACCATTCTTTAGGCACTCTGGACAGTCGTGCCATATATTGTTGTATAATAAATTCTATATGTGAAGTTATGGCTTTAGAATTTATCCATGCACAAAAATCGTCAAGATGATCATTCTAATTTTCAAAGGAAATGTCATTGAATATGAGTGTCATAACTTTTGAAGCGAATTGCTAATGGCATGTCTTGTTGTTTAGAGGGCGTGTAATTCATCTCTTCTTCGCTTGAAAAGACCTTGTTTATATATTGTTCCTCCTTCGGTGTGGTTGATAATTAACCTATAACGAATTGACTTGGTAGATACTTTTCTTCAGATTTTAGTTAGTAGAGCTTGAATCGGAGAAATGATTAATCATCGAGATTGGCTGGGAAGAATATGTTTGATAGGCTTGAGTTAGAGGTTCTTGTGATTCACGAGAGTTTTGTCTAGGTTATCGAGCATACTACACATTAAAAATTTGATTATTCTGATATCTTTAGTTTTGTACTGTGTATCCGTAGGAGACTCGTGGTTAGAGGAATAAGTAAGAGTCGGTTTTTTGGTTGGATTGAGCAGAAATTCTAGCTTTTGATTCTTTTTATCTTTACTTCTCTTGTTGTCGTTGGTTTAGAATTGCTGACTGAAGTCATGCCATAACGAGATGTGAAAGCTTCATCGGAGGATAATCCAGGGAAAGAGGTTTCAAGCTTTTGATCTTGATATCCAGAAAGAAATCATGGGAAGTTGGACCCTTGATACATAGATATTCTCGATGGCATACTTCCAAGATGAATAAAGTATGTATCAGTTAAATTTCAATTACGTATTATACTTTCTAGGCTTCTTTGGATATCTTTTAACTTGTTTTTGAGGCTAGCCATCTTAGCTTCTTTGTTTCGAAAATGGGAAGTATTAACCATGATGTGATGTGCCATAGTCATCATTTCTTGATGAGAGTATAAAGTCGGTCATGGATCTCCGTTATTGAGCTTTAGAGGCTGCTCAATCTTTTGATGTAGCCATTAGCGAGTTGACCAACCTTGTGAGTTATTGTTGTAAGAGTTGATTTTGAGCTAGGGCATTCTGCATTTTCAAACTGAGTACATTTTCTCTTTGGTTTAGATGGTGTGGTCCAAAAAAAATGATGGCTCTTGTGAGGATCTTCAGACTATGAGTGATGTGTACATTTTAATTAGTTTTAAGCCATCATTTGCTGTCATTTCTGCACGATTTTATCACTTGTGCGTACCATTTAGATTCATTTATGTCCATATTTTCATATTTAGTGTTTATGCATTTGAAAATATGGACATAAATGAATCTAAATGGTACGCACAAGTGATTTGGACATTTTGATGCTTTGGAAACCGTTTTGGGAGTGGAACAACATTGCAGAACTTGGAGATGAAATGCAATTTGGAACTAAGTGGAAGAAAGGATGAAAATTCATACTCAACTCAATGGCATAGCTCAATGTGTCATGGTCGAGTTGGGTATTTAGACTACGCGACTCGACCTGTCAAGCTGGACATAAGATGGGCCACAGTACACGAGTCGACTACCCAACTCAATTGCAAGGTCGAGTTAAACACCTTTGAGGACTTTTGTTGACTTTTGTGGTTTGACTTCTCAGGGTTAAACTAATGAGGGTATAAACACTCCTCTTATGTAATCATAACCCTTTGTCCAAGTTTTATTACTGCTTTCGGCTAAGAACACTTTGAATATTATCTCTCTGTAATTCTAGTTCTGAATCTTGTTATGAAGTCTATTGTTGCAATCTGTGTCTTCTATTTGATCTTGTTTATCTTTTCCTGATTTTCTTTGCGATGTTCTTTATTCCATTTTGTGGGTTTATTGTTTCCTTTATGATTTCTGAGTACATTTTTAAGAATTCTTGAGGAAACGAGTTAGATTAGTGTGAATATTAGGGTTTCTAAGTTTTTTTAAGGTTGGATTAGCTTAGATATCTTTCGATTTGTTGTTATTAATGCTTATTTCATTATGATAATTTATAATATGAGTTTAGACATTTTCGCACCTAGAAAGTGTGATAAAATGTCTGACTAAACCATTTTGAGAGATTTGCATTCCTAACTCAAGGAATTGATTTTTAGGATGTTTATTGACTATAATAAGTTGTTTCTGAATGCCTTCTTACTTATATTTTCCCATATTGATAGGTTTGATTGTAGCTTTGCTCAGATTCAATGCCATGGAAGTGGATTCAATAGCTCTCTCTCTCTC